>BLKR01006867.1:0-48484 GCA_011170035.1 Teleogryllus occipitalis | reverse complement strand
TAACATCCCTCACGCGCCTATGTTTTTAAATGACTCTCAGAGAGGGCACTTGCTCTAGTCGCCGTGTTATTGAATTGAACTCTTGAAATGTTCTGTTCATACAGTAGTTCCCGAAACACGTAAATTCCAACAGGCGATCTCAAACTTATAGTAGTAGCACCCTACTTTCAAACATTAGTAGATACCGCGGACTGTGAGACCCCACGTCAAGTTCGAAACATACTTCATTGTCGTTCATGAGTATGTGTTAATCTGTCCAACTTTTTTTGTGTCGGAGGGGCTGTGATTCTTGGAGAGATAATAGTGTAGTGGACATGCAAACCACTCTATGCACCTAAGCGAGTTCGTTTCCTAGTGTGGACAAAACGTTTGGGGATTGGAACCCTTTCTGCGGACTTCATGAATTATTATAATACTGCGATACCGAATAATGCGTCCTATTATCATTATAGTTTTAATTCAATTTTTTGTCTTTCATTTTGTTTGAATTTTAATCAGCTTTCTGTTTCTTATATAATTTTGTTAATGTATTTTAGAAATGGGGTTTAACTGATGCCAATGTTATACTTGATTTAAGCTAAATTGCTGTTTCCAAGTACTCGCAGTTCAAGTCACGTCTTATTGCGATCGGTGAGCTGAAGAATACCTGCATTAAGAGTGGACTGACAATATGCCAAGCTTCATAAAAAAATTTCCGGATCTCGAAGGGAATATTGATGACTAAAATAAAAGATTGTAAAATGTCGCGATCGTAATAGTTGTGACTGTCAATCAAATAATATCCTAGCTGAATCTATAGCAAGGGCGGTCAATTTTGCCCACATGGGCATTCGTGTTCCTATTTATGCCCCGCGGGTGCTGCCACTCAAAATCGTCGCTGCAGCGGGCAACGAAAGAAATTTGAGCGAGGAAACATTCCTGGGAGGTGGGTAACTTAATTACAAAAGAGAACAATGTTTTCATGAGGTTTTTATTCAATAAAACATAATAACTGTTGTAAAAAGCGCTTATTTATTGGAAAATAGAAAAATTCGTAATGAAAATTTTCTGAGAAATAGAATTATACAGAGTCCCGCCAACTGTGGGCCACCTCATAACTTCTAAACGGTTCCCGATATCGAAATGTAGTTTTCGCTTAACAATGCGGAATCATGGGGGAAGTAATGTGCGATAGAGATATAATTCGAAAAAATTTTAGTTTTCGAAAAAATTAATTATCTTTGATTTTTTAAATGGGGCCATATATTTTTTTCACTAGCGATAGATAATCATATATAGACGAATGCATTCATGTAACATACGTTAATATTTTGATAGTATATTGAGTATAAAATTATTCTTTCAGACATATGATTTTGAACTAAATGTACGAGATTTCCTGTTAGCAACCGTTGCCATTGTCGCATTAGGGGAAGATTGCCTTCGCGGCGTCGGCACTTTTGCGAGAACAGGGGAAAGGTCGCGAAGGCCACTTTCCCCAAAAGCGACAGTGTCGACGGCTGCAAGAAGAAAAATTGCACGTATAATTTCAAATCTCAAGCCTCATAATATAAATATATAAAAACGGGTTTATAAGTTTATATTATTATCGGTTTATTACATCACTACCAATGCGTGAACTATTTTTTTATTTAATCGCAAAATATCAAAAAATACTAATACAGCCTTACCAATCCGTTTGAATTCATGTAATTCTGCAATTACAAAGTTAATTGTGAATTAACTTAAATTAATTGAGTAATTTACATTAATTAAATTAAGTTTAAAAAATTAAAGACTATTGAAATATTTTATTGAAGTTCTCAAGAAAATGTTTCAGTCTATCAGAACGGAGATGGGGAGGTACGCTTTCTCTAATTGTAAATTGGGAGTCAGAAAATAAACGGACGCAGAATATTGCCTGGGACGTGGAAAATGAATATTACGCAACACTGTCGCTTAATGTCATCATTTGACGACTTTCCTGCTTTCGAAACATCAAAATATTTTAGAAGATAACATTATTATTCAGCTTCATTTGTTAGCATAAAGTACTCGATAAATGGATTAAGACGTACTTTTTCGTTGGGACTCATCAGGGCTCTAACTTATCGCACGGTAAAGAAGTTATTTCGCTCAATGAAAGTAAGTTAAAATTAATAGTTTTTTTACGAACGTTATTCTGGTGTTTCCATCACCAAACAATTGTAATATCAAAAAACTAGACTATTACCATGCATGCCGCCATTAGTTTTTATTAATCAAAATTTCGAAAAAACGTACTGCTAGCACTTCGGTTAGAACATTATAATATGTAATTTCAGTACATTGTCCATAATCGTTACACTACGCAAAATTGTGTGGAGTGGATAGTTAACGTCAGAAAATAACTCCAGTTACTTGTATTGATATACAGGACTGTTTGGTTAACTGCGCCAGATATACTTTTTTTTTTTGTTTTTTGCATTTGTTCATCTTAAGTTAGCCAAACTTATTATATAATAATATGAAGTTAATATAAGAAACAGTAATACAAATTATTAATTTTCAAGTTTTAGCAAATTTCGTGGGATGCAGAAACGTAGACGAAAAAAGATTCACTTAACTGCAGTATGGGATTAACTGATGCTCTTATTGTGGTGACGCGAATTATTAAGAGCATGCTGAACACAGTTATACGAGTATATTATAAATAGGAGACAGATTTTAATGAAATATCATTTTTACTTTCTTGCATACCTACGTATATACGGAGTGATATACGTAATGTAGAGAAAGTTATGTAATGTTGCGCGAAAAAACGGTGGATTTTCGGCAGAAAAAAATTCATTGCCGGATCCTGATAACGAAAAAGTGGATAAATGCAGTTGCTTAATTAAAAGAAAAAAGTCCTCTAATATGTGATGTAGCCAGAATTCCTATTTTGTTGGTCCTTGATACCGAAAACTAAATTGCAAGCGAAACGCCCGCCGTCTGTCCGTCTGTGAACACTACTAGCGCTTACACCATGCGTAGGATTTTTTTCAAATTGAAGAAACATCTATCTATCTGTAGTTGAAGATTTGTAATTTTGAAAACCATTCTTTAAAACTTGGGGGTTTTTAGATCATGCCCCAAGGACATTCTCGAAATTTTCTCAAAAGTTTTGTTCAAAATGTTTTCTTTAAATTAATTGTAATAACAGAGCAAAATACACTTATAAAGTGACATAGGTTCTATTTTCACGGTTTACAGGATTTTCAAAAATTGCAAAAGTTTGAATTTTTCTAGCGTCTTCTCACAACTGAAAAAATTGCAAATTTTTTTGCGAAAATTGACCAATTGAATAACAAAAAATTAAACTAATGTTAAAACGATAATAATATAGAAGATGTAGCATTACAATACTATGAAAATCGAAAACAGTACACTGATTTTTGGAAGGTTTAGATACCTGTAAATGCCTTTTATCCAAAAGCACAATTTTTTGGAATTGATCACTTTTATCAATAATCCTGCGATATTTAAGAAGCTATTTAAACAGTAAAAATAAAAAAATGCCATTACATATTTATGGGCTTTAAGAGTGTAATATAAATATATTGGGGATCCTATTGTATTTTATTTCAATTATCTATGTCCCCGTCTGAAGTTGGGCCTCATGGCAGTTGCATAGGCCAAAGGACGGCCTTGCGAACAACTAGAAAACTCTAGCAGAAACTTCTACGAATCTAATACGAACGATATGTTAGAAAGAATAAAGATATCAAGTTTAGAAATTAAGAATACTCTTCTTATTCCCTTACAAAAGTTCAAAATGTTAGCAACTCTCTGATATTTGGAAACAAAATAAAATCGCCGTTTTTGTAAGCTTAAAAAGTCTTCGTACACACCTGTTGAACAAAACATATTAAGTTATTTAATACTGGGTATGAATTCCATTTGCTTTGATTATTGTCTCTAGTCTTTGCAACATAGATTTCAGCAACGTTGCCGTAGTCGCAGGGTCAATTGAACTTCGGTCTCTCAGACCTCTCATGTTAAATATTTTTTTATTAGACAAACTGTATTTTCTATTTTCAATCCCATAACTGACCACATATGACCTACGGGATCATATGTGATCAGTGAATATTAGGGAATTTAAGACGTGAATGAATTTGCTTTCTTAGTGTTTTAAGGTAGCTATGATCTAGTGGCGCCTCTAGGGTGACCAGATTAGTAGCCAGGGAGGGCACCAAATATAAGAATATTTACCGCTTAAATGTCCGACCTATTTTCATTACTGGACATTTGATTGATGCAAAAGTCTGGTCTAAGGGATCCCAATTCTTTTGTTAATATTCTGTCTTCATAATTCAAGTTTCTGTTGGGTAAATATATTACTTTATTCATGTTAAAAATGGATGACAATATTCATATTGTTTTGTGAAATTTTTAATTTAAAACACGTTTACGAATTCTCGTACAGATCAAAATACAACCAATTTCGCACAGAAGCATTGAGGAACAATTTTTTAAACACCGTGCTAACATACGTTCCTAACGTGTTTGCAAATGTCAAAATTCAGGCAGACACATGGCGCGGTCGCACATGATTTGTGACCGACGAGTGCAATAAGCTCACATAATTCTCTCTCACTTTCTTCCCTACAATGAAGAAACCATCCTCGTGTTAAAGAGCCATGCGGCGGCCACAGGCCTCCTGTGTCCAATGCCCTGTTGCCAAATCCTGAGCTGTTGCCACTTGCTCGGTTATCGCTTCCCAGCTAGGATAACACAAATTACACTGCTGGCTTGAATAGCCGTTACAGCTTTCTTTCGGAAAATAAGGGTTTCAGTGCAGCTGGTAATTAGTCGATTCTCAAAAATATTTAATTGAAGAAAGCACCTACCATTGACGCAGTTATTCACTTTCTATTCATCTGACTACCAATACAAACAATAAAAAACCGGTCTTATTTTCTTGTTTTATTGGTAACGGTTACGTAATATATTACAACTTTTATACTACTAACACTCCACTCTTCTAATAAACCTTAAGGGAATGACAGAGACACGGCTGAGAGACAAAAAAATATATAATTATTGAAAAGCAAAACGATATATAAAATTCCACGTCTACAACTGATTTCAAAGTCATTTGTCAGATACATACTCTAATGTACAGAATAAAAAAATGAGTAGTGCAGGCTAGGATTTGAACCCGAGATCTTCAGCACAAGAAGAAGCCACCCAACCAAATACGCTACGATATTGTCCTTGGGCAGGTCACTGCTGTAGTGTTTTGAATATTACAATGTTCTTGATGCCAGAAAATTCTTTCGAAAAATCGCAAAAGCTACTGTTTATTTCAGACAAAATTCTAAATAAAACGTATTTTAAAATTTAATATTTAAAACGATTGCACTTGGAAATAAATCTCCAGCATGTGTATTGGTGGTGTTCGAAAACATATATATATATATTGTCACTATATAACTCAAACTTTTGCGAAAAACACTCATATTTTAAGAAACGTGGACATGAGATGATTTGAAAGAGTAATAATGAAGAGCAGATTACATTAAGAAAGAAATATGTATAATTATCTTTCGTCTAACGCAGTGTATTCTTCAGACAACGTTCACAGAAGTAACGAATAGTACACAGAAAACTGCCAGAATAGCAAACATTCGTTTCGGTATATTTTTCAGTTTTAGAGGAATATCATTTTGTCACTCAATAGATCTTCATTGTATTAATTGTAATAATTAATTAATTGTATTGTAATAATTTTTTCAAATATACAATTTGTCCGATTTGTTACACACGAGGAAGCTTTAAGTTAAATTTACTATGCGCACGAATAATATGAAACAATTGAATATTTGTAATATTGAAAAATTAAAACTTTGTATGAAAAAAGACTTACAATGTTTTTAAGTACACGTTGCAAAGGTTGCGATAGCTCAGTGGCATCGTTACAGTTTTCCCTGTAACGTTACTGACCGCGAGGCCCTAGAGTTCGAGTTCCGACGTTGGCGGATGTTCGACTGTGGTTACATATGTAGGTCGAAAAACTTTGGAGCCGTTTTTAAGAAAAGTTTGAAAATGCTTCCCAGGGACTTCAACTAAATTACCCCAAAATTTAAAGAATTATTTTCAAAATCGCAGGGCCTCGATTCGGGCCAGATCGTTAATGGAAAATTAGTTTTGACAAAAATTCTACGAATAGTTTACACACTAGTGTTCACAGAGAAACAGACAGACAGACCAGGGGACACATGGACGGAGAGACGGACGTTTTGATATAATAACAACACTCTCTTGGCAACTTAAGTCCCCAAAACGTGTAATTCCATTAAATTCTCGACATCGATTTACTGCAACATTACATACATACCTCTCTAAATATTACTTTTGTTACTCCGTATGTTTACGAGGAAGTAAAAATAAATATATAAATAAATACACTTTCACACACCACACAGTAGGTTACCCGCAAAAAAGAATAATTACAGAGCCCGAATTCCTGCCCGTGAGAATGCAGTTCTAATGTTATTACATAAACAGGGGGTCCCACCAACTATGGACCACCCCCACAACTTCTAAACGGTTCAGGATATCGAAATAAAGTGTTTGCTGAATAATGAGGAATCATGGGGCAAGTAACGAGCCGTAGAGAAATTATCTATAATATTTTTTAATTTTCGAGAAATATAATCATCTTCGATTTTTAAATGGAACTATATATTTTTATCACCAGCAATGGATAGACCATGAAAAGAGGATTAAAATGATGTATCATTTGCTAATATTTTGATAGTAACTTGAGTATAAAATTAGGCTTTCTGACATGTGATTTTGAATTAAACGGGTAATCGTTGCAACTCTCGTCTTTTGGGGAAGGTGGCCATCACGACGTCTAGACTGTTGCGTCTTGACTGAGAGGGGTGGCAGTGGGGGATAAGAGGCATAACTACAGTAATTCTTAGTGATGGCACAGACATCACACTAAGAAATACCAATTTTGACAATCAGAATGGGAGACATTTTCCATTTATTTATTTGGATTTAACTTGCCTTCTACTAAAATTTCAAAACATTGATCGTTCCAAAGAACGATATAAAAAAATGGTAGCATAAAGATGTTAATAATAATAAATATCATTTTCAAACTGAATAAGAAGCCAACCACCGTCTCTTCGTTGGTAAATGTCATTTTTAATTAAAATGATCACTCGTCCACTTTGCAACCATACGACTGCTGTTCTTAAATGGAAAAGAAAACTATACACTTCCGTCTTCTGCATTTTCAAGTTTGAGGCAGCACTTGGCGCTATGAAATGAGAAACTCACTAATCAGAATGAACAGTAGCGAATGCAGATATGCATTTTTGTTAAAGTTTGGTAGTTACACTAATAGAACTGTCAAGAGTATTTCAAGTTTTTTATTACTTTGTTCTTCTGGTAGTACGTGTTTAAATAGGAAGTTAAGTTACTGTGAATAATAAGAGAAAATGTCTACCTATCTATTATTTGATGAATTAATCAAGATATTACAACGAAAATCTTTAAGAATTCATTCGCCTCCCATATATTAAAGTGATAGTTTGTTTTTGCACTGAGTTCGAGTTCGGTAAATTTAGAAATGACCTTTATAATTATTATTATTATTGTTATTATTATTATTATTATTATTATTATTATTATTATTAATTTTATTATTATTATCGTTTTCGCTACAATATTTTTATTTCGTTTTTTTCGATTATCGTTGATTTGGAATTTCAGAAGAAGAAAAGTTCAACTCAGATGAACAACTGGGAAAAAATTCTCATTCAGATCGTTAAAATTGATGTTTGTTCATATGTTTTTCATGTCAAGATCATGAATTGCTGCAATTACACCTTCATCCTACACGGTCATCTCTCTTACACTCCTCTCTTCACAAAACAGTATCAACGTCGCGAAGGCCACCTTCCCAAAACGGCGACTGTTGCAAAGGCTACCCGTTTACTTGAAAATCTGATGCCAAAAAATCTAATTTTATACTCAAATTACTCTTAAAATACTAACATATGATAAATCATTTTATTCCAATATTCATGATGATAACATTGCTGATGAAAAAATATATAGTTCAATTTAAAAAATCAAAGATGATTAAATTTCTCGAAAACTAAAACTATTATAGAGAATTCCTCTACCAGCCTGTTACCTGCCCCAAGATTTTGCATTGTTCAGCGAAAACTGCAACTCGATACCCTGAACCGTTTAGAAGTTATGGGGGTGGTCCATATTTGGTGGGACACCCGGTATCATATAAACATTAGAAACCCTATGTAACTTGATCGATGATAAATGAAAGCGATTGCTGTATACTAAGCGAATGAATAGGGATGACTAAATACGTCTCGTAGTGGAAACCTCGAAATGTTTACTTTTCATAGCGTCAACTTCGGGTAGCTATATTTTCTTAATTAAACCCCAAAATATCCAAGCAATTATTTCAAATTAAATAAAACTACAATTTTATTGACAATAATACTAACCTGATATGACTTTCTACAAACAATTATAAGGAGATGTGAACTTCTTCATCCTAAATCGTTACTTTTAATTTTAACGATTATGTTAATGTTTGCTACTCAGAGACACGGAGCATGCTCCAAAGAACACAATAAGTAAACGAAATTGAGGATATTATGATTATTATGTCGTAGTAGCTTCATTGTTGAAATGACGACTGATTCTTTCATATGAGATTTTCTGTGTTTCATGAAGATGACCTCGGCGTATACGTATTTCGAAGACGTGTAAACTTCCATGATTTTGACGCGATAAGCGATGACCTCAAACAATCCACTTCGATTCAGAGGGTAGTGTCAAAAATCATTGGCGTGTTAGTGTCGAATGGAAAAGAATGCGTCTAGGAATTGTTCTGAACTTCGAATAATTGAATTTTAAAAACATGTTTATTTGCAAACTTTGCACCTTCATTGAAATTTACTTAACTGCATACGTAAGTTCACATTCCTTCAATTACACATGTCCATAAATAAACATATGTCATTACAATATTATAATAGTATTATTACTTTTTCGCATATTCCATACTGATGCGATATGCTTCGAAAGGCAGCAGACTTACTGGTTAGAATGAAATTTTGAATGTTATAACAATGTATTTCGTATTTGGAACGTGTGAATACTGAGGAGCTGGAAGCTTTAATGTCAATATTTATACGTCAAGACAATTAATGCAAAATTATTGTTTTCTTGTATATTTAATTTGAAAAATTTTCCACAATTTTATATGTAAAGAATTGGCTTCCTAAGAAGGTGGATAAAGGCTTTCTCGAGGGAAAGCGAGTGTTACGATTTATGCTTACAAACTCAGCCTACTTCGCCTTGAAGCGTGTGGAGGAAGGACGCAATTTTCACCGGGAGGTATTTCTGAAAGCCAATTGATGACTCTTTCTTGCTTCCAAGTTGAAGATTGTTCGATAGCCGACTCGAGTAGTATTTTAAAATTTATGCTGTAATTGTTAAACAAATGGAACTTAAAGTATTTAGAATAAAATGAAAAATTAAGGAGCTGAAAACCAGGAATATCTAACCAGCAACAATTTTCGTGGCAATTAATGCAAGCGTTGTGGAAGCTTGTCCCCTCCACCCCGTTAGGAACTTCAAATGTATTTGCCGGAGAAACTAAGCAAGCCGTTGCAAAACGGCTTATAGAAAAGCTTAACGTGGGAACTGCCAAAAAAATAGTTGCCATGACATGCTAATTTCTTATAAACACTTACGTATCTCGAAAACGAAAGGAAGCGCTAATCAGATTGCGGAATTTTACATCTCGTTTTAAGGCAATTTTAAAAAAGCAATACGTTTTTTTGTAAAATTTAAAAATTTATAAACAATTTCCAAATTTTGCAATTCTAAAGTGGGAAGGGTTTTCTGATGTCCCAGAACCAAAAACTGCGAATTAACAATTTTGCAACAATTAACAATTTTATAAACAATTCCGAAATGTGCGCTATTCCTTCCGGGGAGTGTCCCCAAATTGTCCCTGATTTGATGATAGTAAAATAACAATTTTGACATGAGATGCAAATTAATTGCTTAATATCTAGTTTAATTGTTACTTTAATGATAAATATACAGCTGGTCTTTGAATTTTACTTTCCCTTATTGAAATGGTTCCCTAGAAGTCCTAACGATTCGAGAAAGACAGTATTTTGCATTTTTGCAAATGTAATATACATATGAACAATTGAAAATATGCAATTATAATCGTTTTTCTTATCGCAAAATTCTGTAGTAAACTGGTCATTTGATAAAGTTCATAAATTGCGTTTGGACAAGAATATTGGAATTTAAATATCTATAAGAACGTAATTGTTCTAAAATTAGTGTTATTTTATCTGACATCAATGCAATTTCTTAAAAAAGAATTGTGTTAACAGTGATTAAGTGCTATGAGTTCATATATATTTCAATGAATTTACTTTCATGTTCATTGAAGTGTTTCTTTCATGTATTTTTCATTTGAAAATACTTCCACATCTGAACTGGCGGCGCCCGCCATTTTGTACGACGTAATTTTGTTAGGGCACTCCCCCCTGCGTTGAGATTGGCTACGATGGTTTGTGAGGCTCCGCCTGCGACGTTTCGTCATGACAAGGGCTGTCCAAGCCGTGCAAAAGCTGAACTTAGCCGCAGACGGCCGCGATCAATTTATGTTTCCAGTACTGTACATGTTTGAGAATCATGTCGTCTTACTCATCACGACGCTACACCCACCACCATGCAACCGAATTTCACCCTCTCCACTGCACCCGCTCCCACGCCCGCCCCGCATCCGCCTTGCCACGACTCCTCGGCCACCGCCCAAAACCTAGTTCAACCCAATCCTCACTCTCCCCCCCCACACCTGCATTAACTCTCTGCATGCACCCCGATTCCGTCCTCTCCGCTTCAGAGACCTCCATGCCCGCCCACCTCCCTCCCCACCGAGATCCAGTCCCACCCCCTCTCCCTCAACAGACACCCTGCTCCGCCACGGCTCGTCCACTCCCGCCTCCATCCTTGCCACGGCCCCCGTCCCACCCTCTCGTCACCTCGTATCCTCACCCCCGCCATGAACCTCGTTACCGCCCTCTCCACTGCGCCCGCCATTACCTCCACCCAAGCACCGCGGCGGCTCCCAATGCTACCAAGACAGCTTCACATCCACTCCACCATGGCCTCCAACACCGCCTCGTACCCTTCATGCCATGAACCTCACGCCAGCCTCATCCCCCGACACGGCCCCCTCCATAGTCCCCGCCATGGCCTCCCAGTAACCGCGCGCGACCGCCTGTTTTTTCATCTAATAAAAATCTCTTCTGGCGGTTGCCACTCATTTGCATTTCATTCCAGCATTAAAATATGAAAAAGTAGCTTTTAAAATTATTCAGAATGTAAAACTAAGTCGAATTTAAATGGGAAATAACTTACTATGAAAAGGATGGAGCAGCTCTTCAGCCCAGTAATTCAGGAAGAGGGGTCAAGAGGTGACGCGGGATTATGCGAAACGTCATGTATGTGGGGTGGGGATTTTGGCGTAAACTCTGAAGGGGAATGAATGCTGTTACTATGGTCCTCTGAGACAGGCAGAGATACATGCATACATTACTGCCATCATCCACAGTGATAATTCTCATTGCAGAATTCGTGTACTCATTTATTTCACATTTCAGTGAAAGAAATTGCAGATGTGAATCCTTTAATGGGATATCTTGGGAATTCTAATTTCTTACTAGTGACTTTGAAAGTACGATATTTACTAGTTTTATATGTGTAAGTTAATTTATTTCACATAATACCATCTCTAACATATTGCTCTCTCGGATGTGAGACAACATTCAACCGGCATGATACTTGGCTCCAAATACTCGCAAAAGCAAGAGACGATATAACTTTTGGAATACGATAAAAGGTATTTGAATAAACGTACATTCTTGACGTTCAACAGGTTTCATCACCCTGCACGAAAATTAATACTGTTTTCACAATAAATGAGTTTTATGCAGTCTTACCCAAAATAAAACAATGTACTTGGATGAATGGACAAAGAACAAACCTGTTGTAACCGAAAAACACAGAACATATTTTGTTATTCTATATCATTGTGGGGATTTAATCTGCGTTGTTGAATTGCTGTTTTGTATTTGACCGGATACACATAACATTTCTAAAATTTAGAACCTTCAATATTCTTATAATGCATCGAGTTGATACATTTCATATTTAATCAAAAATATATATTATATGTGCTTATTTTATATTACATATTACATGTTTTATATAATACCTTATGTGTAATATGTCTGAAATTAACAGAATAAAAAATAATGCTGCGTAGCAATGTGCGCGTTGCAGAAACATTTCTGGTATCAAAAGATCAGCGATAGAGCAACGTGCACACGTTCCGAGTATCCAAACAGGCCAGGCTGCCGCCGCGTGGCCGCGCCACCGTCGCTCTCACCGACTACGGAGCGCCGTGCAGCCCTTGTGTCACGTTAATGCGATACGTTGGCGCGGGGAGTATATGAACACTTTCATTGCATATTTCAGCGGCGTAATGACGGCACGACGCGGTCAGCGCTCCAGGCGGAGCTCCGGCGCACTACCCCGCCCCTGCCCCTCCCCCGGCGCGCCGCGACAAGATTAATTAGTGCCAACTTTATATTCGCGCTGATGAACTGCGAGTTGTGGCAACACTGATAAGCGCGCGGCCGGCGCGCTAAAAAGGGGCAGGTGTTTGCGTGCGGGAGTCCGGCGGAGGGTGGGGGGTGGACGGTGTCTGCAGCCTCATACAGACACGTGGCGCCCCTGGCGGGGCGAAAAAGGTGAGACAATACCACCCCTGCGATGGGGTTACTGGTTCGGGGCTGGAATGAACAGGTCCACGTCTCCTTATCATTTCTTTTGTGGGTTCCCTTGAGTTGTTTTATTCCACGCTACCGTAGAATCTGCTGGACTCTTCTATGCGTTAATGTCTGCAGAATATTTCTGAACATTCAAGTTACTTTTTATTACAAACTACAGATGGTGAAGTCGTTATTAATGAAGTATCTAATTGGGATTCTCCATACACATGGTGTATAATAATATTACGTAAATTGCACGAGAATACAATGCACAAAATAATTCTTCAACAGAGCATTTCCTTGAAATACATATTGTGAAGTCAAATTCTTTAATGTTGAATGGATATTCGTTTCCCAGTATCTTTATGCAAAGAACCCATGTGATTTGTGTCAAATACTCGACTATCCGCACATATTTACAAAGAAACAATGTCAACTGTCTTTGTTGATAGCGCTCTAAATCCATCTTGATTTTCATATTATTGTGGATATCTCTTTATTTTTTGTTAGCCTTTGTGTTATTACTTACTTTACTCGTCAATGATCGTTTCAAATTTTGGATGTTTTGTAATTTTTTCATGATCTAAAGTGCGTCAGTGTCGCCTCGTTCATTCTTCTTTTCAAACAAACTTTTACGCCACGCTCTCTTCTACTCGCACCCTCCCTCGCGGCGCGAGATTCATTTAACGCGTTACCACAAAAGAATTCCCCTTTCGCCACTAAACGGGCGCTTGTTTCTTTAGGCGCTGACTACATCAATCTCCCTGTGACACGCACGGCGGGCGTCGAAACCCCGCCGCCGCCCCTGCCGCCGCCGAGTGGAAGTGCTACAAAACCCGTTGGGGAGGAGTCCTCCGAGGCTTTAGCGCTTCCCCCGAGGAGATTCGGGGGCGGTGGCGGGGGCGGCGGGGGCGGCGGGGGCGGCGGGGGCGGCGGGGGCGGCGGGGGCGGCCCCTTATTAATTGAATAGGGCGGCGCGTTCCGGGTGCTCTAGTCGAGTGCGGGCGGCCGCTGTCGCAGCAGCCAGTCAGAGAGCCGTGACCATGTAGTGCGGAGGAAGGGGGCTTCGTATGCAACCCGCAGCGCCGCCGTGTATTACGGCTCGGTTGCTCGGCAGGGGCAGCCCGGCGCCGTAGACGGCCATGTCAAGCTAGCACAACCACTATAGCACAATCACATCAAACCAAGTGGAATATTTAGTACTCATTTATTACTAATTTATTACCCAAAAATTAAATTTATTACTCCTCCCGTTTCTGAAATAAAGGTGGTTGTGCTAGCGTGACAGTCACGCTAGCACAACCCAAATTAAAAAAAGAGCTAAATCGATCAAAACTAATACGAATGTTTAGAGCATATTTATTACTAATTTATTACTCTAAAATGAAATTTATTACTCATGCGGTTTACGAAAAAAAATGAAAAAAATTGTCAAACACAATTAGTTATGCAACCCGCACGACATTGGCGTATATTATTGAAGAGTCCCAACGACATAAAAACACTTAGTCCAATTCCAAAAATACAATTACAATCAATAATACACATTCAGTTCTAATTTTTAACACAAAAAAATTAAATGTGAAAACGACTTAAAGAAATATTGTAAAGACTGAATCGTAATGGTCAAAACATGCAAGAGATACAAATTCAAAAGTAGAGAGAACCAACGAGCACAATCGCATTAACCCAAACACACAATTAACAGACGTTTCACACTGCTATTTAAAACTAATTATAAATTTATTACTCCTGTTGTTTACGAAATAAATAATTATAAAAACGACATACTTACGCAAAAACGCACGGTATTCGTGAAGTAATTTTAGAGTAAAGTGAGCCACAAGCAAATGAAACCTATCCTGTAGAAAATTAGACATTATGTTCTGTTATCTAACACCTAGTAACAAATTATGAATTTAGAAACGCATTTATGAAATATTGTATAAACTCAATCGTAATGGTCAAAACATGCAAGAGATTCAAATTAAAAAATAGAGAGAACCAACGAGCACAATCGCATTAAACCAAACACACAATTAACAGACGTATCACACTGCTATTTAAAACTAATTGGAAATTTATTACTCCCGCTGTTTACGAAATAAATAATTTTATAAAACGACATACTTATCAAAAAACGCACGATATACATGAAGTAATTTATAGAGTATAGCAACGCACAAGCAAATAAAACCTATTCAGTTAATATTAAACATTTACTTCTAGTTTTTGAATCCTGGGAAAAAATATAAACGTGCAATCTCATGAAATAAATATTGTATAAACTCCATCGTAATGGTCAAAACATGCAAGAGATTCAAATTCAAAAAAAGAGAGAACCAACGAGCACAATCGCATTAACCCAAACACACAATTAACAGACGTTTCACACTGCTATTTAAAACTAATTATAAATTTATTACTCCTGTTGTTTACGAAATAAATAATTATAAAAACGACTAACGCAAAAACGCACGGTATTCGTGAAGTAATTTTAGAGTAAAGTGAGCCACAAGCAAATGAAACCCATCCAAAAAAATAGACATTATGTTCTGTTATCTAACACCTAGTAACAAATTATGAACGTAGAAACGCATTTATGAAATATTGTATAAACTCAATCGATCAAAACATAAGAGATTCAAATTCAGAGAACCAACGAGACAATAAATACACACAGATCATCACACTACTATTTAAAACTAATTGAAATTTATTGCTCTGCGGTTTACGAAATAAATAATTTCGAAGCATGTCGTTTTATAAAATTATTTATTTCGTAAACAACAGGAGTAATAAATTTATAATTAGTTTAAAATAGCAGTGTGAAACGTCTGTTAATTGTGTGTTTGGGTTAATGCGATTGTGCTCGTTGGTTCTCTCTATTTTTGAATTTGAATCTCCTGCATGTTTTGACCATTACGATAGAGTTTATACAATATTTATTTCATGAGATTGCACGTTTATATTTTTTCCCAGGATTCAAAAACCAAAAGCAAATGTCTAATTTTGTACTGCATAGGTTTTATTTGCTTGTGCGTTGCTATACTCTATAAATTACTTCATGTATATCGTGCGTTTTTTGATAAATATGTCGTTCTATAAAATTATTTATTTCGTAAACAGCAGGAGTAATAAATTTCCAATTAGTTTTAAATAGCAGTGTGATACGTGTGTTAATTGTGTGTTTGGTTTAATGCGATTGTGCTCGTTGGTTCTCTGTATTTTTGAATTTGAATCTCTTGCATGTTTTGACCATTACGATTGAGTTTTACAATATTTCATAAATGCGTTTCTACGTTCATAATTTGTTACTAGTGTTAGATAACAGAACATAATGTCTAATTTTCTACAGGATAGGTTTCATTTGCTTGTGGCTCACTTTACTCTAAAATTACTTCACGAATACCGTGCGTTTTTGCGTAAGTATGTCGTTTTTATAATTATTTATTTCGTAAACAACAGGAGTAATAAATTTAAAATTAGTTTTAAATAGCAGTGTGAAACGTCTGTTAATTGTGTGTTTGGTTAATGCGATTGTGCTCGTTGGTTCTCTCTATTTTTTAATTTGAATCTCTTGCATGTTTTGACCATTATGATTGAGTTTATACAATATTTCATAAATGCGTTTCTACGTTCATAATTTGTTACTAGGTGTTAGATAACAGAACATAATGTCTAATTTTCTACAGGATAGGTTTCATTTGCTTGTGGCTCACTTTACTCTAAAATTACTTCACGAATACCGTGCGTTTTTGCGTCAGTATGTCGTTTTTATAATTATTTATTTCGTAAACAACAGGAGTAATAAATTTATAATTAGTTTTAAATAGCAGTGTGAAACGTCTGTTAATTGTGTGTTTGGGTTAATGCGATTGTGCTCGTTGGTTCTCTCTATTTTTGAATTCGTATCTCTTGCATGTTTTGACCATTACGATAGATTTTATACAATATTTATTTCATGAGATTGCACGTTTATATTTTTTCCCAGGATTCAAAAACTAGACGTAAATGTCTAATTTTGTACTGAATAGGTTTAATTTCTTGTGCGTTGCTATACTCTATAAATTACTTCATGTATATCGTGCGTTTTTTGATAAGTATGTCGTTTTATAAAATTATTTATTTCGTAAACAGCAGGAGTAATAAATTTCCAATTAGTTTTAAATAGCAGTGTGATACGTCTGTTAATTGTGTGTTTGGTTTAATGCGATTGTGCTCGTTGGTTCTCTCTATTTTTGAATTTGAATCTCTTGCATGTTTTGACCATTACGATTGAGTTTATACAATATTTCATAAATGCGTTTCTACGTTCATAATTTGTTACTAGGTGTTAGATAACAGAACATAATGTCTAATTTTCTACAGGATAGGTTTCATTTGCTTGTGGCTCACTTTACTCTAAAATTACTTCACGAATACCGTGCGTTTTTGCGTAAGTATGTCGTTTTTATAATTATTTATTTCGTAAACAACAGGAGTAATAAATTTATAATTAGTTTTAAATAGCAGTGTGAAACGTCTGTTAATTGTGTGTTTGGGTTAATGCGATTGTGCTCGTTGGTTCTCTCTATTTTTGAATTTGAATCTCTTGCATGTTTTGACCATTACGATGGAGTTTATACAATATTTATTTCATGAGATTGCACGTTTATATTTTTTCCCAGGATTCAAAAACTAGAAGTAAATGTTTAATATTAACTGAATAGGTTTTATTTGCTTGTGCGTTGCTATACTCTATAAATTACTTCATGTATATCGTGCGTTTTTTGATAAGTATGTCGTTTTATAAAATTATTTATTTCGTAAACAGCAGGAGTAATAAATTTCCAATTAGTTTTAAATAGCAGTGTGATACGTCTGTTAATTGTGTGTTTGGTTTAATGCGATTGTGCTCGTTGGTTCTCTCTATTTTTGAATTTGAATCTCTTGCATGTTTTGACCATTACGATTGAGTTTATACAATATTTCATAAATGCGTTTCTACGTTCATAATTTGTTACTAGGTGTTAGATAACAGAACATAATGTCTAATTTTCTAGAGGATAGGTTTCATTTGCTTGTGGCTCACTTTACTCTAAAATTACTTCACGAATACCGTGCGTTTTTTAATAAGTATGTCGTTCTATAAAATTATTTATTTCGTAAACAGCAGGAGTAATAAATTTCCAATTAGTTTTAAATAGCAGTGTGATACGTCTGTTAATTGTGTGTTTGGTTTAATGCGATTGTGCTCGTTGGTTCTCTCTACTTTTGAATTTGTATCTCTTGCATGTTTTGACCATTACGATTCAGTCTTTACAATATTTCTTTAAGTCGTTTTCACATTTAAAATTTTTTTGTGTTAAAAATTAGAACTGAATGTGTATTATTGATTGTAATTGTATTTTTGTAATTGGACTAAGTGTTTTTATGTCGTTGGGACTCTTCAATAATATACGCCAATGTCGTGCGGGTTGCATAACTAATTGTGTTTGACAATTTTTTAATTTTTTTTCGTAAACCGCATGAGTAATAAATTTCATTTTAGAGTAATAAATTAGTAATAAATATGCTCTAAACATTCGTATTAGTTTTGATCGATTTAGCTCATTTTTTAATTTGGGTTGTGCTAGCGTGACTGTCACGCTAGCACAACCACCTTTATTTCAGAAACGGGAGGAGTAATAAATTTAATTTTTGGGTAATAAATTAGTAATAAATGAGTACTAAATATTCCACTTGGTTTGATGTGATTGTGCTATAGTGGTTGTGCTAGCTTGACATAGCCGCCGTAGACCCCTCGTTCCGGACCCCTGCTGCAATCCACTGCACCGCTCGTTCGCTATTATCTCCGCCATCTACCCGCCCTTCCCGACGCTATTTCTTCAACATAAACGCTGATTCTTCCGAAAGGGGGGACAAAATACAAGTTTTCTCTCTCTCTCGTTGCCATGTTTCCATACAAGAATACGTACTCCTGTTTTTTTTCATTTTTTAAATAAAACTTTTGTTCGGCACTGATGAGAGTCAGAGATATCTGTACGAAAGTGCGACACAGAAGAGCTTCAAAATGTGATTTTCTTTTCTCATGTGTATTGGGTATTTGCATGTTATTACGTGTTATTATATAATTTGCGATTTCTTGTAGAAAATCGTATCTTGTAGAAAAGAATATGAAATAGAAAAAGATTTGGTAAACCGAAAAAATACATAAAGGAATCTGTACTGATCACTAAATTACATATTTACACATTAACTAGCAAAGATAAAATTTTTTCAAGGGTCAACAATAGTCTCGACCAACAGAAATCTATTATTCAATCGCTATATAGGTTCGCACATTCCAAATGTTATTCAGTGAAGTAAATAAGCATCATACAAAATCAACTTTAATTTCAGGATTGAATGCTTTATCATTAATTTTGGTGGAAGCAGTTCCATTAGCAAAACATTTACTTCAATAAATTGCACTTCAATCAAGTATGCCAGACACATCACACAGTTTCCTTTTATTTACACCTGACAAAAAGGTTGAATATAGTGAAAGTTTAAATTCCACGTGATTGATGTACAGTTTTCAATTTATTAATTTGATTTTTATTATTTTGTGCTTGATGCTATTTATATACATTGTTCCGTCTCTTCCCACCTCTTCTTCACGCCCCAATCCGGCGCTTCTGGTGCCTGTTCTGTTCCTCCTCGCCACCACTCCCCCTTCGGTCTTGTCGCCGCCGCGCCGCGCTGAACGGCCGGTAGTAATCGTAGGGCTTTAGGGCCCAGGAGGAGCCAGCGGGGGAGGGGCGACCGCAGAGGATGCTGGCAGAGGGCGCCACGCTCACCCTACCCGCCGCCACCGCACCCTCCGCCACTCGCCTCGGCCCACGCCCGCCCCCGCAGCGGCGCCGACAGACTCAGCCACCCCCGCCAGCCCCGCTGCCCCGCTCCTCCCGATCCTCCGCGCCGCCACCTCACCACAACGTCGGCACGCCGCCCCGCCTCACCGTGCCGCCGCCATTCTCTCGGACCTGCTCTCCCCGCCGCCCTACCATCCCTGCCACTCCACCTCTCCACCTTCCCAGCCGACCCCGCTTCCCCCACCGCTGTCGCCCTACCCTCGCCTCCCTCTGCCCTGCCCCTCCCCGACCGCTTCGCCTCCCTCACCGCCCCTGCCATACCAAAGCTCCATCGTTTCGCCACTCAACCACAACTCCGGCTCGCCACCCCGTCCCCCTACCATATCTGCCACCACACCGCCCCGCCGACGCTGCCAGTCTCATCGACCTGCTTTCCCCTCCGCCCCCGTCATACTCTCCGCCCCACCGCCCTACCGTCCCTGCCACCCCGCCACTTGCCCCCCGACCACCCATCCTCTCCGCCATCCCCATTGCCCCGCCCCTCCCCGGACCGCCCCCCACCGCCCACACCAAATTGAAGCTCTGCCGACCCGCCACTCAGCCAAAACCCCGACACGCCTCCCCGCCGCCGACCCACAGAAGTCGCCATTCTAACCGACCTGCTTTCCCCGCTGCCCCCGTCATACTCTCCGCCCAGCCATTCTACCGTCCCTGCGACTCCGCCACCCCGTCACCGTGCCGTCCGACCGCCCCGTGTCTCCCGGCACCCCGGATTCCCCCAACTTCCCCCCCCCCATACCCACTGCCCTTCCGCCCCTACCGCACCCCGCCGTCCACGTCATACGGAAGCTCCGCCGACCCGCCACTCAGCCACCACGCCGGCACGGCTCCCCGCTCCCCGTCGCCCCCACCACACCTGCCGCCGCACCGCCCCACCGACACTACCATTCTAACTGACCTGCTATCCCCGCCGCCCCCGTCATACTCTCCGCCCCGCCACTCTCTCGTCCCCGCCTCCCCCGACCCTGCAATCCCCGCCTTCCCGGGCCATCTCTCCCCACCCCGCGCGATCCCCGATTAGGTTTTTGAAGGGCGAACGCGGCGCTTGTAGCTGCATGCGCCGCCGCGCGCGGCCGGAGGGTGCGGCGCCCCCTCGTGTAAATCAGCGCTCGTTAGAGGGGTAGCCCGCGCGCGCGCGGAGGGATTTACAAGGGCGGATCTGCATACTGGCGCCGCGGAGGCCGCCGGCGCGATGACGACTGCCGGCCCGGGCTCCGCCTCCGCCCCGCCCTCCGCACGACTCCAGCGCCCCGCTTCCGCTGCCACGTGACTCTCTCTCTCTCTCTCTCTCTCTCTCTCTCTCTCTCTCTCTCTCTTCGCGGTGTAACTTTGAGGATATCCTGCTGCTCTCGCGGTTTCCTTCGCTGCTTCATAGCAAATTTCTGGCTCTCCGTCTCACTCTCCCGTCATGATTCACCTCCTTTGTATATCGTATTGTTTGCTGAGCGTTCCTTGTTTTTCTACGTTTGATACTCTCTGTAATCGTGTGTAAACGTTTTCCGTTGATAGTTTCTTCTATGTATCTCAAACTGATTTCTTTCTACGTATTATCCAGTCGTTTTCTTACACATATTCTCGGTTATAATTAATGTACTTCGTTATTCCTTACGTTTCGCGTGTCAATCGTTCTTTTTTCACTCTCTAAATTTTAATAGACATTTTCTATCCTTTCCTTACCGATTCTATCATGTTCCAAATGAAAATATTACATTACTTTAACATTTACATGCAAATTACGGTTTCATCCTCTCAACCACGCACTGTAGATGCGAAACTGCAACAACGATTCCAAGACTATTCCCAACTCACTTCAATGGGCACATAGAAATTAAGAAATATACCCGTTTCATTCTTCATAACCGTTTCCACCCCGTGCTCTCCAATATCCATTCACTTTCACGGTTCGTTCATCGCACTTTTCCTGCCCCTGTGCATTGCCCGTTGCCGTCTTCCCTCCCCGCGCCTTCATTCGCGCGCCCCGCCACCGCGTCGCGTGGCGGCGCCACCTCCGCGAGGCGCGAGCGGAGGCTGCAGCCGCGGCGCCCAGACGCTGCCGATATTGCAGCGCCGGCGCCCCCGGAACTGTTCTCATCAGCGTTATGCAGTGCAAACTCAGCCCCCCGCGCCCCGCGCCGCCCGTCCCGCCCACCGCCGGGGCGCGGGCTAAGCCAATCTTCACTTAATGTCTTCGCAACTCCCGCGGTAATTTAGATGGATTTTACGGGCCGCGATGAGCACTCCGGCGTTCCGCAAGGTCCCGCGCGCGGCCGCGTGTCTCCGTCGCCCCCGCTGCCCCCATACCCCGGTCCTGACGGCGGCAGGATTTTCGACACTAGCTTTTCAGCTAGGTCGAATTCAGTCGCTGTCTGGAGGAGAATTCTAGCGGCCAGCTGCTCTGATCTTTTCCGTGGTTTCTCCGATCAACACCAGGCGAATGCCGGAGCAGTACCCTACCAAACGGGCCACGGACTGTGCGCCATCTTTCCTTCCTCCTCCTTCTCCTATCCTCTCCCCTTACACACACACACTTACACTAACATGCATTACACTACCACATATTCCGGGAGGCCGGTCGGAAGCTTAGAGTTCGTCCCGGCTGGGGCGGTGCCCCGCTGGTGGGAGAGTCCTGATTAGGGGGAACCCCACTAGGCGACGGTAGGTCGGCGCCGGATCTCGCCATCCAGCGGGGGAAGATCAGTGCAATCTCCCGATGTAAAACACGCACTGCACTTACGGAGCTAATGACCAAAGCAGTTGACGCGCCCGGAAACACGAAAAAATCAATCAATCAATCAATCTTCCTCTTCCTTGTCCTACGCACTAGTACATTAACTACACCACGTTGGATGTCCAGTCATGCGCTAATCCCGGCTGAGGTGGTGCGCACTTTTCCAAATTTCTAACCAACCAACCTATGCGCTCCCCGCTGCCCCCGACCCACCGCTCCCCGTCCCCACCCCGCCAGCCCCTCACCCCTGCCGCGCATCCCGCGGCTCTTTTAATTGTTTTATCGCTGGCCGCGAGGAGCGTTGCGTGACGGAGCGGCATAAAGCCGCCCGAATAAATGACTGTTGACAGTAATGACGTGCTCGGGGCGGAAGCGGAAGTCATGAATAAAAAATACCCTCGATGTTATGTCTCTTCTGGTATCTTCATAATCAAGGCGGTGTGGTCGTAATGATTGCTCGGATCGTTGGTATGCGTGAAAGCCAAAGGTCAAAGATACAATAACGCTGAGGAATGTAGTCTGGCGTGACTTGGTTATATGATGCGCTCGAGTTCTTACTACGGAATTTATAGGCCGTTGAAGATCGCATTAAGACGTGTTTTCTGAAGGAACGGAATGCTGTATTGTGAGCAGCATGGTTCTTTGCCTGATGGTTTCGGTATATATGAGCCTATACGTGATGTCAGAATATTACAATTTTGTATGCCTTTGGACTCTACCGTTTTCATTTAAATACATGAACTGACAAAAATACAGTGTTTATTCGTTGTAAAGAAAAAAATATAAGGAATGAAAACTCAAGTATGTCATATCATTGAAACTGGAAACGTTTGCATTAAATTCGTTTTTATAAGCTCTATACAAATAGTTTGAAAATTCTTCCTATCTACAGAAATAAAATTATAAATATAGAAATATGGAAATAAATAAAATATGATCAATTGCCAGTTGATGCGTTGTCTTTTTAATACTATTATGCCATTCCGGTAGCGTTGTAGGTACAAATATGCTCTTCTTCATGCAATAAACCGATGAATTATGAGATTTCCCTGTAACGGTAATTCAAGAAGATGTTTCCGTGAATATTGTGAAGAATTTAAAAGATGTAATCATTGTTAATACTTAAATTACCCTTAAAGTTCCCTTCTGGTTAGAATGTACTTATAATGAATACTTATATACTTATAATCTATATATTTAAAAAAATAGGTATTTTGCCATGACTTCGTTTAGAGCTTCTACTGAACCGATTGTAGTATTTTTTCCTTTAAATGAAAGAATGTGATCCCTAGGGGTGTTATTAGATATTGTTTGTGTTGATTCACCAACATTTACGGTGTAAATTAATTAATTAAATATTTCTTTAATAGTACGCTTATCAGTAGTCAATTTTTTTTCTTCCAAAGGGTGGCTGTTTCAAAATCAATTATATGAGACGATAGATGCGAGTCCACGCTGCTTCATATGGTGGCGCTGCGTGATGTTTTGTTTTGATTGTTGAGATTTGTTTACAATTCGTCAAGGTTTTGTTTCAGTGTAATTATTGCGTTGTGGCGTTGACTGTTTGCGTGTATTTGCTTTTGTAATGTATTTTGTAGAGAACATTCGGACAGTGGGTTTTGCTCGGTTGTACTGAAGCAGTGAAGTTGTTCACAGGTTATGTCGAATTTCGAATCGTTGCCCACGCGCTCCAAAAGACGCAAACGTACATTAACTGGACGCAGGGAAAGAGAAAGTCAGCGTAAGTGTCGTGATAGTGAGGTCATTTGGTTTTCTGATAGGTCGTGGTCTATGTTTTGTTCAGTTTTGTTCTGCTTTGTACTTCGCATGTGAGAGAAATTCTGCAAACGAGTTTACTCTGTGTTGCTTAAATGGAAAAATAAGTTTACCTTCGAGTAATATGCCAGAAGAAATCAAAATTGTTTATAGGACATGATGACACATCAAAAAACTTTAGAAATAATATCCGTCAGTATAATAGTCCTCTTTCTTTTGTGTCATTTAGCGTCGATATTGCATTGCCACCTGGTCATGGACCATATGTGTTCAAAATCTTGGGAACTCACATCACAGAATATCTTCGTTATACCCTGAAGATCCAAACAATGCAATGTATTGTGAACATTAGTCTGAGCACAGTATTTTACATTTATCTCAATTCTCACCGGCAAATATTGACTAGTAATACTTATAATGAAACATACTCTACAGTGATAATAATATAGAAGCTTCTATGAAGTCTTTAACACAAGTGTCATTCTACAGATTGAAAATAGTTTTTCATATTATTCCTTTTATAAACTCTCCTGTATATTGTAAAAATTAATATTAAAACAAATGAAATCTCTTAAGATCTCTTATAGTCGTAAATTCACATTTGAAATCGGTTGACTGTTGAATCCGGTCACACTGTTTATAAAATACTAAGTTTCATATGCATACGTCAATTTCTGCTTATTTGTCTATGAAAGAGTATTTTTCCAATATAATGTGTATTTTGGTTAACACGCTTTTTGTGTTTCATCGTAAAAACATTTAAAATTTTACCTCTATCAGTCCAAAACATATTTAAATTGCTTGAATTATACTTTGACACAAAGAAACAGAAAAGTAAATTTCCTAAAGGAAACTACTTAAGGAACCCATACGTTAACCAACTAATCTGCTCTGTACCCAGTATCTACATCAGCAGAACTTGATTTGCAAGCGCATCTAGTTATGGCACGCATCTGCGTAGTTAGCAGATGATACACTGTGGCTAAGTTTGGGCGCAGTATTGAGGAACTTAACCAGTTTACGCGGTCCTGTCATTTACAATTCCAGCGCCTGTCCGCCCGTCTCCCCGGCCGGCTCGCTGCACTCCCAGAAGGACTCCTTAAACACCGTCCGCGTGGGCGGAGTGCACGCCAGCGCCCCTGGCGGAGCGGCCTGCAACCAACGGGCTCGTGGGTCTAGTGATGGCAAGTTTTACCAAAACATCGATACATCGTTAAAGGGATTTCGATGTCCATGAAAACATTGACAAGAAAACATCCATGTTCTAATTATAGACTAATAAACATGCTATTTTCCCGTCCATTTTTTAATTACAGTACGTAAAAGGGATATATTTTATTCTTTGGATAGCAGATTGTTAGTAGTACGTAAAAATTATTATCGAATGTAATGAATATAATTAACAATAAAGAACATTGTGTTTTGCTATCGATTTCGTGTTTCACTGTCGATTCAGGCAATGACATGCCTGGTGATACCATACATTCATAACACGACCAGTTCCCAAACTTTCTCAGATTTCACAGAAGTAGTGTGCCGCGTGATAAGGAGGACGGTGCAAAACCATACTGCTGTAGATTGTTGCTACTCTACAACGTGTTTGAAATCCTTTATTTAAAAAAATATTTAAAAAGTAAAAAAACATCGATGTTTTTGCAACAAAATATCGATGTGAAGAGAACATCGAAAGCAAATTATCGATGTTAATATATCGATGTTCCAGGTGGAAAACTTCTATGTTTTAAAAACATCGTCGTTTGATTTCCATCCCTACGTGTGTCTGCCGACGGAGCTTCCTCCCCTCTGCAGGGAGAGTTGGGCCCAAGCATGCGGGCGTAAGCAGGTGGAGGCGCACGCACCGAAGTTGCCGGAATAATTTATAAAGTCGAAACAGGAAGAGTTTTTACTAGTGATTTTTCATTACAAATATACTTCCTTATTATTGTTCTCTCTATTTATAATTATCTGTGTTACACTCTTCCGCTGTTTTTATACGAATACACTGCGCTAAGTGCTTACGTTACGTAATTTGTTAATAATTAAACTCATATGCCTAGCATAGCCTCCGGGTCAATGACCCCCCATCTCGATCAGGTTTTTCGTCCAGTCTCCATGATCCATTGAGCAAATGCTGAGATGGCCCTTTGCTTTGCTTCTGGACATAAATGTAACTTCATTTTCTGTGTACGTCTGCTAGAATTCAGTGGGAAATACAATTATTCAAATTATCGTTTCCATGTTGTCGCGGCAGGAAGTATTATTCTGAAGGACAACATGGATAAGACCCAAAATTTATTGCTTATTTATCCTTGAAAATAGATTTTATTACATGGGAGTTTTTTTTCTTTTTTATCAAAATTTAAGTAGTATATGACTTAGTGTAGGGATCACAGAATTTTGAAAATGTGCACACAATTCACTCTTCCCCATAGCACATCATACGCAGTTTTAACTGTTTTTTGACGTAAAATAAATAAATAAATAAAATAAGCATTAATTTCATTTTCTGTTATTTTCTGGAGCATTGGGGACTTAGTTATTTCTCGCGTCGGCGAGGTCCCACCGTACTTTTAATATCTTCATTGATATATCCACATGGAATGTACCCTACCATAAGCATTGATTCAGATAACTGTTGGAGATGAAATGTGATACCTTCACATAGGCTCCTTACTTTGTGTCAAACGTAGGAAGTTTTCCACTCTTCCTACTCCTTCCATTAATGAGGGGTGGATCCAGCCAATCATTTTGGAGGGGGCCATAATAGAAATTTGTTAAATAATAAACATTTTTTATTAAATTGTGTATTATTTTTGTAGTGTATATTATACTATACAATATTAATTTTAAATAATTATATAATTTTAACATAAATAAATATTAAAATCAATTTTTCCAAATAAAGGACGTTAACAAAGAAAAGCTGACCTGGATAGCCCAGGTGACTAAGAACGAGTACCGACTCAGCGCTTCGGTCCGAAAGGTCGCGGGTTCGAGTCCCGCCTTGGGCATGGTTGTTTGTCCCTTGACTTCGTATGTGTTATCGCGGAGGGCCTCGCGTTCTCCTGACCCCAGATCAGAGGAGCCCGCAAGTGTGTTTGTCTAGTGTATCGTCAATATGCGTCCCAGAGGGACGTAAAGGGTAACCGGCTGTCGGCTGGGTAAAAGCCCTAGAAAAAAAACAACAACAAACAAACAAAACTTCTAGGCCTTTGGGGTGGGAGAAGAACATGTCTCCCGTTTCCCTTCCTGGATCCGCCACTGCCATTACCCAAGGAACGATAAACGGCCGTGAATGGTCCGACGTCGGTTATTAAATACCAAACTGTTAGTTCCCCGTCACGAGTGAGCAAACGCCCGTTCGCCAGCGTCGAGAGAAAATCCCGTACTGTGCACCGAGTGAGAGCGTCCTCGCGGACGGACTTGTTAATTCGGACTCGCAGGAATTAGATTGCCGTCTCTAATGAAATTTCTGGGGTTCCCCAAGGCTCCCGGCGGCGCCCCGCGGAGGCTCGTGTCGAGGGCGGCGGCGGCGGCGGTCGGTTGCGCATATGGAAAAACGTAATAGATTCAATTACGGCGTGGTCCTAGGCTTCCCTGCGTAAGACTGAGATCCCGGGAGCAGGTGCAGCCAGCTAAGCTCACGCGCCAAGCGGATCCTCGTTCATTAGTCACTTCCGCCCCGCCCCCGCCCCCGGCCCCGCCCCCACCCGATCGAATGCCCGCGCATGAGTCCCTCGGCCTCGAAATGGCCGCCCCGCCAGCCACTCTTCCTGCCCGTGTCCGACGCCGCTCCCGAATCGCAGATTTTGCCTCCGCCGCCGTCGTCTAAGCCGAATCGTCCTTGCATGATAATCCTGGGGCGGATACTATATAGCAAGGGGCACCTGCTGCCGTAAGATTATGCTCCGAGGAGGAGTTTCGAAATTAAGTACCGGCGTAATTAAATGCATATTTCATTCTCTATGTCTGGATGTTAAGGAACAAAGCGAGGTATAAGGGGTTCCTCTAGATTTGGTAACACGTAATTCGAATAACGGCTGCCCCTTAGCAATTGTCTGTTCGGGTGATTTCTGGAATTAATTAGAATGACGCGACTTGAAGGGGAGGGTTATGTTCTGAAAGTGCTCCTTTAATTCCTTTAAACAAGGAATTACTTTTTAAGCTAAGAAGTTTGCCATGAGATTTGGGAGCCGTTAAAAACACTTTGGATGTTTTGTAGATGAAAGTATAATAGTGATGTTTCTGAAAATTTTCTAGGAATATTACATTGGCTTCTCTGAATACTGCTAATATTGTTTCAACAACCAATAAATTGCAGTACATTTAGCTACACTGCACCTTAACTGATCAGAAAATCGATGAACTCACGTATGTTTGCATAAATTCATGTACTTCTTTATTGTACAAGTTGCATCCCACAGCGGAATGCGTGTTGTATAAATGTACTGAAACTCATCTAAATTTATTGATTCATCTTTTAAATAAACTGCTCGTTAAATAACAGATTTTCCCCAAGAGACAGTCTGAAAAAGTTGAAGAACTTGACGGGCGTTCCCTCCCCTCTTTGTGTGGGAAATGTGGCCATAAGCGAAGTCGTGATTCACTAATTCCGTCCATCCCGCCGTCTCTTTCTCTCGCGACTCCGCAAAAGAACCCGCAGCGATCCGAAACTCGGCGGGATGTTCCTTTATCGTGACAAGGAGGAGTCAGTCGGAACTCCGGCGCTCCACTTGTTCGGGACCTCCGTTCCTGGGCCCCCACGTACCAGCCTCGCCACACGTCCATCTTATCTTGGACTTTTACAGCCCCGGCTCGCCCGCTTTGTGCGGCCGGCCAGGGGACGAGGAGGGGGCGGGTGGAGCAGGGGCGGGGGGGGGCCTTCGGTCGGGGGAAGGCGACAAATGGACACACTGGCAGCGGCTCGATACGCAGCACGTGGAGAGCTCTGCGGGGCGGCCGACCATCACCGCGCCTGCCGCGCTCATCACCCACCCCATTCAGTCGCACGTCCTCGTGGACGACACACTGCCAATCTTAAGCCCGGTATACACGGGTTCTATACAGAAATTTCAAGATCCCAAACTAGAAGTAAAAAAACCAAATGTTGCACGTACACGGTACGTTTTCTGCACGAATCGTCACAAGCCGCCGCTAGGGGGTCTAAAGGCCCATTCACAATGCAAACATAAGCATAAGCATGGCGTTAACATAAAAGTTAGGACTACGTCTACAAGTGGACGTACTCATTCACAATGCGTTCGCATAAGCATAACACATAAGACGTTAACTTAAGAGCTTGCAAGCTTCAAGCTTATGTGCTTATGCTTATGTCAGACATAAGGAATGAGCCAATCACAGTTCGTTAACTCAAAATCGAGTATCGAAGTCGATAGGCGAACTATTCGTGTCGATTCGTGTGCTGCGTCTCATAGCCAATAGAAACTCTTATTTTGCCTATGTTTATGTTCGACATTGTGAATACGCCAACTCTTCGCTTGTGTTAATGTCTATGTCTGTGTGTTATGCTTATGTTTGTGATTGCATTGTGAATGGGCCTTAATGAGAAACAACTGAATCGCGCCGTCTTAGTACTTTCAGTGGTTATATTTCTATGCGTGCATTCTGGCTGGGGTCTTTATTTGGTATTAATTAACCATTAGGAGCATAGAGAAGAAAAATAGGAAGGCAGAAATTGGGAAAAACGAAGTTTATCACAATATATCTCTTCACACAATCGCACTTTGACACACATAACCACAAAATCGAAATGGCCGATTAGTGAATGATTCTGACGCTAGAGGCACAAGAGTAAACACGTTTTTAAAAAAGGCTTTCTGCATGAAAAATCACGAACATGCTCTTATAGAAAACGTGCAATCTGAACTGCACGTTTTCTTTACGTCCAATCTGCACGAAAACTATACCGATTATACAGAGCTTTACGCCCAGGGAGATATTTAATTCTTCTTCTAGTGTACATCACAATATATACTCAAACCTGAGCTGGGGTTATCACTGCCTTCCAGAATAACATATGTATTTAGCGTTATTGGGTCGGTAGTTCGACTTCGTCGGCCAGCTACCGGTGTCCCCCGTGCCTGGGCCTAGCTATATTCACATGCTTGGGGCGTAAGAGCAACATGAGACAAACATGACGTATTCTCTTCACCGTAAATAGCAAGATCCACCTGCTTTAACTTTTCTTCGTCACACAGCTACAGAAACTGGGACGATTTTAATGGAAATCTACAACTCTATTTTTGCCTTGACCGGGAATTGAACCCGGAACCACAGCTCGGGAGCTAGTACGCTGCCTTTGGGCCATCTCAGAGGCAGAATAACATATTTACATGGAGAATATAAATAACAATTTAATGTAGAAAATGATTTCAACTATTTTTCAATTTTATGGCAACAATACTTTCGAAAAATAGTTATAACAAAACTACTTAATAGAGCATTCATTAAAACACAGTTATTTAAAATGTAAGAAATTGATTTTTCCGTATCTTGGTATTTCATGGAAGTATTGAAAAACGTAGATGTAGAAGTTGAATTAGCAGTGCGATACCTGAATTTCGAATGGACTGAACACACGATTGCACTCATTTGTATATTTTTCCTATATAATTTTGACTTAAACATCCACATTGTTTTGCTAGTATATTTATTGTACTCTTTACCTTCTAACCTATACATATTCACTGACCAGACTTTCAGAATATTTGTAATTTCATTAGTAATTTTTATACCGTCAAATTGAATTTTTTCTGCACAAGATTCTTAAAATTGCTTTCACACACTTTATCTGTTAATTTTGATGTTTTTCGGCGTTGATCCTTTAATATTAGATTCATTTAGAGAGTTTAAAACATCACCAAAAGACTTGAATATTATATTGATACTCAAGAGCTATTATATACATAAAATAATTGCTATCAATGACAACAAAAAGGAGTTTTGTAGACTGCCGGTCACAGAGTCAACGAGTGCTAATTTGTCAGCATATTTCAGATGTTTGCAACCACTTCTCACTTACTTAACTCGCTTTCAGATTAAATATTAAATTATTTTCATGATTTTATGACCTACGGTTCCAGAGAACTTTTCTTCCAGATTCAAGGTTATAAAACCAATTTTCAAATTTTATGTTCTTTTTAGGCTTTGCTTTAACAAATAAATCAAATTAATCAATACAAAATTAGAAGTAAGATCAGATGAAAGAAGCGCCCTAAAGCTGTACCTCAAAATCACTTTTTACTTTCACATCATATTTTATTACGGAATTTTTACACGCCGAAGCGACAGCACTCCTGATCTTCTGCGGTTGTGCAGATCCAATATCCCATCACTGTTGAGCATCAGCGCACGTCCAGAATATTGAGATTGAAGACGATTACTGTAAGCTACGCTGTGTGAAAACTTCCGCTTTTATTTAGTATATTTTAAATTGGTGTAAACCCTGTCGTATAGGTAGGGAAAGTATTGGAATTACCACATTTTAATATCAATTTCTTGGTCGGAAAATCCGAGTTCAAAATTCATTTCAGCTGTAACTCTGTACACTTTTTCGGATTAAGTCTTATTAGCGTTAGTTTAAAGATGGTAAAAACTGGTGCAGATGGAGAGGATATACAAGCAAATTTGTACCTGAATCTAGGGATGTCTGTGTGCGTATATATATTGTCTTGCATAACTCTAACTCTGACAAATGATTTTCAGCTGCAACTTGGTAAATACTTCAAACAATATTTAGTTTGAAAGATAGAAACAAATACCTAGTTTTTCCGTATTATTACTATTATTATTATTACTATTACTATTATTATTATAACTATTATTATTATTATTATTATTATTATTATTATTATTATTATTACTATTACTATTATTATTATTATTATTATTATTATTATTACTACTACTATTATTATTATTCCGTAGATATACTGGTCCTTGTATTCGAACTGACACTATGGAACAAAATAAATAATGATTAAAAAGGAGAATGCTTCTGCTGGGAAGAAATCAGAGCAAAGGGTTTTACGAAGGAGAGAGTAGATGCTCTCATTAAACTTCTGAATAATGATGCACAAGTTTTGAAGTTTTCTCTCCACATATTATTTATGTTGAGACTGGCATTACAGTGGTACAGGAGAGAAGTGGAAACGTCATGAGCGGAAAGAAGTGTTTGTCAAAAACCTCTTCTGAAGAGTGGGTTCTCTCATTACAACTGATAGATGCATGCGTCCGACTGGTCATCTTATACCGTCATTTATAATCTTTCATAGAAAAATAAAGATGGAAACCTACAAATTGGAATTTCACAATGATCTGTTATTAAATACTAGCAAAATACCCGGCGTTGTCCGGGCTTTCTTCACATTCAATCCTTGTGAATGAGGAAAAGATCAATTTTATATAAACCATGGAGTTAAAAAATAATAATTTTAACATAATTGGTTCAAATTTTAATAAAATACTATAATTTTCTTTAATTTGATTTTACAACACATTGCTATTAGATGAAAATTTTGTTATCTTGTGCACCGCTACTGGCCTCTAGGGTATAAATTAGGTACCAGTTTTGCTACAGAACTACTGGGCTCTGGTGGAATATGTTAGGAACCACGTGCTCTAAGCGAGAGGCGAGAAATGGTTGCTGTGTATCTACAATCATATTAGTTAAATGATTTATTTTCCGCATTTTAGTTGTGTTAATCTTTTCCAACTTTGCTCGGACACTGCGACAATCCTGAAGAAGAGCTTGAATTTCAAATCTATTCATACGCTACATTTTGTGGTATCGGTTACACGTCTTTGAATTCACTTTTATTAGTGCCGATTACCCTTCTGGCTTGATTCAGGTGTATCTTATCAACGAGTGGTCTAAACTTATAAATGTTGTGAATAATACAACATAAAATTCAACGCTGACAATTTTTTTATAAACACTAGTCATTCGCCCGCAACATCGATTCATCGATTGAGATTATGAGGAGGGCATTACACTTGTCTATCTACCACCTCATTCAACAGCCTAGTTTTGCTTCTGGACGGCGTGTCCCTTCATGTCTCTTATAGTTGGATTATTATATCAGTTATTATTTGATTATTATTGATATTTTATTGCTATTATTATTGTGTTAATTACTATTAAATGCGTTCCTGTTCTAAATATTATTTTATTTATTTAATAGGTAATTATTACAGGCAAATTAAAAATCTTGATGCAATGTGGCTAGGCCGAAGGCCTTTAAGCCATTACAATACCTACATTCTACAGCGTTCTAACCTTTCGAATTCTGGTATTCACCCCCAATGGTCTCTCCTTCGCATCAAAGCCGCGGAAAAGAGACCATAAGGTACGGCTGAGGAAAAAACCCCTGAAGGGGGAAAAACCTGCCGTCAGAAGCCGAGTACATGCTAATCTATCCGGGTTTTAAACCATTTATTTATTTGGCGCGGGCGTCAGGCATTCTCCTTCCAGTGTTTGGCCTCCTCCGCACCTGAAAACAAACAGCACCACAGAAAATCGTCCGCACCAACACCTCTGCCCTAACATTTCCGATTCCTACTTCCCTTCGCCTCCTAATGTGTTTTATTTTAACCGTTTCCTTTTATTTTATTTTAATTTAATTTTTAATTTTAATTTATTTAACTTATTTTAATTAATTTAATTTTAATTTATTTAACTTATTTTAATTATTTTAAGTTAATTTATTTATTTTTATTGACTTATTTATCTACTTATACTTAGCAATTGACTACAACTTATAACTTTTTTTGTACTGTTTACTAACCTAACATAACTTACTGACTAACTTAATTATTGTTAGTTTATTGATTTATTATTTATTTCTCTCCAGTCTAGGCTCTGCTCGTACTAACCAGTGCTGTTTTCCCACTCCCTAATTTCAGTTTCTCTAATGGTCCGAACCTTTCCTAGAAATGTTCCTAATTCTTTCATGAAGTTGGATCTTTTATCACCTAGAATGTTTTGGGCGAGCGTTACGTTCCTATGTTGGAAGTAGTAATTTCCCATTCCCATCCATTTTCCTCTCCAAGTTTCGGTCGCATTGCAAATTAAAAGGATGTGGATCCAGTCTTCCCTATCACCGCAAAGCACACAGATGCCATTACCATTAGAGTCCTTTAATCTACGTTGCATCCACCCCCGACCCTGAACCAAGCGTATCCCCCTCTTGCGTCCTTTCGCAGTGTGTTTACGTAACGTTCGCAACCCCATAACGGACTCGCGTGAATTTGCGCAACTAGCGAACGTTTTTCGGCCGTTGCTGCCAGGATCTCTTGCCTTTTAATATCCGCAAGTCTACCCGAAATTAGCCGTTCTATCTCACGTGTTCCCCTACCTCCCACCATCTCCGGAGAAACGTCTCCCAGACCTGCACGTTCCAGTAGCAGTTTAATTTTATACGACCAGTGGCGTTGGTTGCTTCCCTGTAACTGCACTCGAAAACATCTATGTATAAGTGTGTCAGACTGTTCACCTGCTAATTTAATCCAAAGTTTAATGGGTTTCATTTTAAAATCTTTCCAAATTCCTACACTACCGACCTCTCTTAGGACTCCGGCATTTGCTGCGAATCTAGAGACTCCGAGAATTAATTTGAAATAATCTGTTTCGACGCTTTCTAGTCGATCTATCCTATCCACTCCCCAAATTTCTGCCCCATAATTCATTGCTGGGAGAACTAGCGATTTAAACATTGTATCGCACACCTTTAAAGACAATTCCGGAACCCTGCGCACTGCGCAAACGATTTCTTTGAGCGCAATTCTTCCTTTACTGTGCGCCGCCACTATGTGATTATTCCATCCCCCATTCATGGAAAATTTTGCCCCAAGATATGTAAATGTTTTGACCCGGTCGATCTCGTCCTGAGCGTAAAACCATTTCTCTTTGTTACCCCAGATAAATCCATTCTTGAAGACAACTACTTTAGTTTTTTGAATATTTACTTTTAATCCCCATGTTTCACTATACGTTTCTAAGAGATTTAAACTTTTCTGTAAGCCGTCAATAGTCTCCGAACATAAAACTAAATCATCAGCATATAGTAGTCCGGGAATGTTCAGGCCCTCAATTTCCGGTGCAGATGTATCCGCTTCCTGTAACCACGTCAATAAATCGTTTATAAACAAGATAAACAATAGCGGTGAGAGAGGACAGCCCTGTCTTACTCCTACTGTCGATTTTATTTTTCGCGTTGTACTTCCATCACCGCACCTGACACAGAAATTTACGTCTTCGTACATGCTCTGCAACACTTTTAAAACTTTACGTGAGACGCCTAGCTCATTAAGTTTTTGCCATAAAGCTTTCCTATTGATAGAGTCAAACGCCTTTTCGAAATCTACAAACTGCAATATAAGTGGCCCCGTTTACGCGCAAGCGCCTGTTTTACTAGGGTATCTAACACAAAGATATTGTCGGTAGTCGCGAAGCCTCTCCTAAAGCCTGCTTGCAATTCTGATATTTTACCGTGCTTTTCCGCCCATTCACTCAGTCGCCCGTTGAGTATTTTACAAAATAGTTTGCTCAGCGCTGGTAAAAGACTAATTCCGCGATAATTATGTGGGCAATTTGTATCGCCTTTATTCTTAAAGACCGGTTGGAGGATCGCTGTACTCCACGTTTCTGGATACGATCCGGAATCAACTATTGCATTAAATAAATCCAGAATACTCTCTGGGTCTATGTGCCACAATTCCGAAATAAATTTTGTCGGAATGCCGTCCGCGCCGCCTGCCTTCTTATTATTCATGGCTAGCATAGCCCTGTTTACTTCATTCCAGGTTATAGGTTCGTCTAATTCAGGGACACCCCGGTCCGTGATAATATCTATCCCTGTTTCAATATTCGCTATTGTGAGCGCCCGTGAAAAGTACTGCTCCCACGCGTCTGATGAGATTGTATTACTTACATTTATTTTATTACGCAGAGATCTTATAACGTCCCAAATTGATTTATTATGATCGTTTCTTAAAATTGCCTCTATTCTTGCTGTCTCACTCTCCTGCCAAGATTTCTTCGATTTCTTAATTGTGGCCTCGTATTGCCTACGTAGTAACAAGTAACTATTTCTCGCTTCCGCAGTTCCACTGTTTCTGAACATCCTTAAGGCTACTATTGCTTTACGCCTGCTCTCCCGACACTCCTCGCTGTTCTAAATATATAATTATATTCAAAGTAGTATTGTATTGAAGTGTGGTGAAGTGTTGTGCAGTGTAGTGCAGTATAGAAGTAGAAAGAGAAGTGAATTTCAAATGTGAAGTGAAGTGAAGTGAAAGTGAAGTGAAGTGTACTTAAAAAGTCGTGTAATCTTGTATTTAATAGTTTCAAATAACTGTGCAGGTCAACCATATAATGTAGTTAAGGCTATTATTGTTATCATTTTATTATTATTATTATTATTATTATTATTATTATTATTATTATTATTATTATTATTATTATGTCTTTAAATAATTTAAAGTTACATTGTTAAATAATTTTAAGTTAATATTAGTAATATGTAAATTGTAGAGTTCTGCCACCAGGTTGTATATACCTACCTGCAGAATAATAAATATCTATCTATAAATAAAATAAATAAATAAATAAATAAATAAATAAATAAATAAATAAATAAATAAATAAATAAATAAATAAATAAATAAATAAATAAATAAATAAATAAATAAATAAATAAATAGTCTGCCTCTAGACATGTCCTTCATGTCTCTTTTTTAGAACTTCGAGAAGGCCGAGAATTGGCTCATATGGCATCCGTTTCAGTCCCTCAGCGACAAGAAGCCAAAATTTCAGTTAGGACGCGCAAACTCTAGAGCCGCTGCATTGGAAGTGGCTGCTAATGATTTCAGAAAATGTGGAATGTATACATTTAAATGATTATTTATTTTTTCTGTCAATTTTCTTCAATATACTAGAATATTTTTGGTCTTTGATTTTAAAGACAGAACATTTTTAATATTAATATTTTTTACATAATACAGACAGCGCAACGTTTCGGAAATTAGTTGCTTCCATCGTCAGGCTTAGTTGAAACGAATAAATATAATATTTTAACAATGGTAAGATATAAACAGAAGAATATATTATTAGTGTACACAACTCACACCAAATCGCATCTTGATAAATACTCTTGAGTATTATTGTACGAAAGGAAGTTGCCAAAGAGAGGTTGAGAGGGACATTACAAAATTAAAATAAGTTAAACAGAAAGAAGTTAATAGTAAGAGAAATATCCTAAATTTGAGAAAAAATACTTAATATTGCATTATGTAATAAATAATAATATGAAATATGTTCTATCTTTAAAATCAAAGTCCAAAATATTCTAGTATCATGTACACTACAATATTTACAATATACTTTATTTTATGTTATTATTTTCATATTATTATATTATATTTAAATTTACATTTAATCGTATATTTTTAGTTCCTTCGATTTTTCAAATCGGCACACAGAAAGGTCAGAAAGTCTTGGAATAGAAGAGCAAATAAATTCAAGGAAATAAAGATAGCTTCGCCTTTCCAAATGAGCTCACTTCCAACCCTTCTGACTTCAAAACTATTAGCAAGGGTATCAGTGGTAGCGCCTTCTCCTTTGAAAAGATATTTGGAGGAGACACTTGACAAAAAGATAATGAAGAATGATTTGTCAGTGTCCAAGCCTGTTCCGAGTACTTCCAAACCCAAGAGACTCTCAAACCAAAGAGAAAGATAGCAAGAAAGCAATTTATAGAAGAAGATTCAGATTCAAACCTTGAAGTTCCATTAAATGATACTTCATCAGAATACGAGAAAAATGGGGAATGCATCTTCTGCTAAACACAATCGTAAAGGACGTATCTAATGACTCGTGGTTAAAATATGTAAAATGGTTCCACTGGTATATTGAGCTGTGTGTATGTGCACAAAAAAGGAAAACCTAAGTGTGGTATGTATACAAGAAAGGACTGATAATATGCTGTAAAAAACATATTGTGTTATATCTTTTTAGTACAAGGTTATTAAAGTGCCAATGCAAATTATTTTCTGGCCCTCGGAACTTGGGACTCACTACCACCGAAATTAAGACATTTTTGTGGAGTCAAAATTATACTCTTGAATAGTTTATACTAATACTCCAATAAGATGTCCGGAACTTTAAGAGAGTGTAACAAACACGTAACAAACAAATAAAAAATATAATTCCTTAATTCTTAACATTTCTATTGCACCTATGTGTGTTTTTAATGCTCAATTTTGAAAAAGGTACGCAGTAATAGAGAACTCTCCCCTGTAGCAACTTATAATCTTCAGATTCTTCAACCACCTCTTGAAAAACCATCTTCAGCAAATTAAGAGCGGCAGGCTTGAAAAATATCACATCTTGACTTTCTTTAAATTCAAAACTAAATATGAAAATGGCGCGTACGCTATAGAGTTACATTTGCACCTGATTGCGTTCCGTTCGCAGCATGTCATTAGCGTTTCTCTTTGCCGAATGAGGGCGCGGTGAGCAGCGGCCGGAACTGCCTTTAGGCCTGGGGGCTAATGGCCACGTTCTGTCGGCTGCTGCGGGAACACACACCTGCCAGTGTTACAGCCTCGACACACGTGCGCGACACGGCCCTCAGGTGCATAATAGGTGAGTGATGGCAGCGCGAGTGAAGATGGCAGTGACCACAACGGGGGCAAAGTTCTTAGCTGTCATAAAGATAGTGGATGTCAGAGAATCTATTTGCTACTTGCCGGAATTGAAGAGCGTATTTCGATAGTGACTTATTTGTATATTTGCTTGTTTTCTAGTTTTATGTTTTTACGTGTTATATTCATTAGACGATTCTCGCTCATGAAGCCAAATACTACGAGATATTAAGAAATTACGTATATTAAGAAATTACGTATATTAAGAAATTACGTTTCTCTTTTGTAAAACGGTATCCAAAAACCGATTAATATTTTTTTAAGTAATTTTATTTTAAGTCGCATTAACAATGTGAACATGAGGGACTAACAATACTGGCTACTACGTAGATACATGTTCAGTTAAGTTCAGTTTAGTGTTAAGTTGTGATATGAAGTTCAATATCATTAAAAAATACGAACACTTCTACAGAAATGAAAGACTTATTCTTGAGAATTTGATGACACTCGAGTGGTCTTGGAATCTTCTTTCCCTTAGGTAAAATAGTCTCTGTTGTCTATAATTCACATAACCATTAAAAACGGATACGCAGATAGATTGTCTTACAATATTCATACTTAATCTTAACTACAACTATAATCCAAAATGTGAATATTTTCACTTTCTGAAAAAATATATTTCGGAGATATATTTTTTTCATTGGTTATTTAAGGTCGCATCAACATCTTAGGTCATTAGCGACCACTATTTCTGTTGACGGTATGGTAACTATGAGGATGAAACGATATGGTGATGATAAGGGGTGAAAGGACGAACACAAATACAACCGTGTCCGAGGCGGGACTCGAACCCGCGACCCTTCGGTCCGAGATCACTACGACACTACTGCCTTAGCGATCGGAGAGATATGTCACCTTGAAAATAAGGTTTTTAATCATGAAACATATTTTGTGTGTGTGTGTAAGACTGTATGAAGAAAGAATGTGTCGAACCTCTTTTTACCCCCCGCTGTCCACGCGCCATAGCGCTTACCGCATGTTTTCTAGTCCACTCTGGTAGTCAACTAGAAAACTGACCTCCGATTTGTCATTTTCATTATCTTTCTTTTCTATCTCAAGGTTTCTAATGTGCTAATTAAAACAACTTTAACAGTTATTTAAATCTTCCCATACGTATTCGTTGCAGCCACTTGATTTCCCTTTGTTTTATTTACTTAATTTATTACGTAAACGATTATTAAAACCGAGGAGCCCTGAGAGATGAAGTTCGAGTGAACTACTATCTATATTCTCCTCGGCGAGGGAGTTTCTGAGAATGTAGTACCCGGGCAACGCACCGTCTCCATTCTCGACTTTGTTCTCGAAGTCGTAAGCTCGAGAGGGACCGAAACCAATTAGGGGAATCCCCCATTGTTGTTTCTCGGAACGCAGCGAGGGAGCGACTGGGAATATTTGGAATTCAACACTTCACTTTATGTTAGCGGCAGATTTTCTACGTAAATCAGGGACTAGACCTTGAGTCATTTATAGAATTCTCAGCAGTTATGGCGGTGAATTTGCCTACACCTTCAATTATTTGGAAATTTGAGAAGATTAAAAACTGCACGAGTCAAACGATCTCAGAATTCACTTCACGTTTGCGCCTGATGATCCGAGTGATGTATTCATACTGGCAGGTGAATTTATTAATGCAGTTAGTCCTGAAAAGCAGAGATCTTTCTATTACATGATTTTATTAGATCAGGGGTGTCCAACTAGCAAGGGCCTCAAAGGTCACATTTTCATTACTCGGGCAATCTACGCGTGATCGCTAATGATTGACCCCGGCAGTCTGACCGACTGCTCAAACAGGAGGGTGGAGAAATGGAACTATGCAAGACATGAGGATCTTTTGGGGTGACTGTAATTGTTTATATATTGTTTATAATTGTATTTTACAAATAAAGATCGATGTTCAACTGTTTTAAAATGAAGAGTATTGGACAAGGAAGAGCAAAGAAATATCTGGCACGGTCCTTGGTCCGTTTGTTAGGATATTGCCCCGGAATTTTCCTGGTGTTGATCGTAGAAACTGCGGTAAACTACCGATCAAAGATGAATTCTCCTCCAGACAACGGCTGAGTTCTTTTATGCTCTGAAGCTTGAGTCGAAAATTCTGCCTCCTTCGGAACACGCGTCCTAGGACCTCCCGGTCAGAAGCACTGCAGAGACATCAATTGACGCAAGTGTTCACAATAGTACGGTCACGACGTCTTTTTAAACCCTCATATTACATCCACAGGAGTCAGGAGTTGCGTGGGACAATAGTTCCACAGATATACACACCACATTTGAATTAAATAATCTTCGGCAAACAATATATATATATATATATATATATATATATATATATATATATATATATATATATATATATATATTAGACACGCTGATCTAAATTAACAAGTCTTCATTGCGCGGCTCTTGAATATTCTGCTGCTGCCCACCTGCTTTCGTAGGAAGCGGGAAAGCTTATCGACTACCGCTCTCTCTACTGTTGCGGGGATACACATATCTGTCGTTTATTTAATTGGATGAGTTATATTTACTCCCCTGCTTTCCGCCACGCAACTCTTCCTCGAATTTATTACATTTTCCGCAATACTTTCAGAAACGTTGCAGTTCTACCATCATCAATAGATTCCCAGTATCTTCTCATAAATCCACGTGCGCATTCGAAATCTTCCAAGCGAACGTAAAAATTTCTGCATCCAAGAGTCTTGCATAAGGAGTTAACAGACTGTGCAGAACATGTATACTAAACTTCAAACAGGTAAGTCGTATCCAAGAGACGGTACAAATCAATCGACCAAAGACTGTGTTCATATAATCTTTGACTGTAGGCGAATTCAAATATTCGCCCATTGGTAACCAGAGAGCAGCAGCACTCTGTCGTAATGATTCGCGTAATTTTGCATAGCTTTTAAAAGCAAGAATAAGTAATTATTCCAAAGCTATTAAAATATGTTTGTGTATACCATCAAGATTTTTTCAAGTTTCATTCAAAGTCTTTGGACTCATTATACTGTTGCACGCAAAAAGTTATTCATTAGAGGCAAACAGTTAAAATTATCAATAACATCACCTAATTTTAGAATGTTCACTCTCGCTTTATTCTTTCACTTCATTCTCAGATTATCCTTGTTCCTACGTTTAATATCGCATCTTACTGTAGTGTTTGGAATTAATTAGAGAACTCATTTTTATAGTCCGTTGACTACAATTTGTATCTATTAATCCTTCGCTTTTTTCGAAGGACTTATTTGTTCTTTTAGCCACGCTACTTTTTCCACGCGGAAAGAGTGAAAGAGTTATTTTACCGGCAAAACAGTAGGAATTCTTAAATTCAACATTAAATAAATCACGATTATAAACGACCGCAGTGTAGAAATACTAGTTTAAAATTAAACTTACAAATTCACCTTACGACTGATAAATTTGGATTTAGAGGTTTTCATTTTTCAAAGATATGAGGGATACCATACGTATTCATCACTGTCATTACCGGAAAACTGTCTTAATATTTACGCATATACTACGAATGTAGTAGAGAGTTATGGAGCAAAATACTACAAATTTTTGGCAGGAACACTCGTATTGTGAACACCCTGACATCAAAAATGTGGATAATTCTTTTTTTCATATATAGACTTCGTGTAACATGTTGTGTAGTCAGAATTCACATATTGAGTGTCCTTGATACCGCACAATTGGTTGATGTCAAAACGACTCACCGTCAGTCTGTGCGTCCATCCATCCGTTATTGTGTGAACAACGTCAGCGGTAAACTTTCGGTAGGATTTTTATCGAAATTGATATAACAAAATCAGCCTAGTGTCGCGACCCTTTGAATCTGAAAATGTTATTTAATTTTTGGAATTTATATTGGAGCGACAAGAACAATTTTTTTGTTCTCAAAAATGGTCCCACATTTGTGGATTGCATTTTTTATCAGATAGAGGAAAATACGCTTATAACAGTAAGGCAGGGCCGATTTTCATTAAATTTCTAAGTTTTCAAAAATAGTGAAAGTTAAATTTTTTCGTCGTATTCGGACAAATTTAATATGAAAAATAGAGATATTCTAAAATAAAATTTGTTATGAAAAATTGGACCTTTAAATGAAGAGTGTATTTTGTAAATGTGGATAGGTTTTGCAAAACGTCTCCATCAAAAACCTCTGAAATAAAGATTGGGTTAAAAAAGCTCCAATTTTCCCCCTCTAATAAATAAAATAACGCTCAATAATAGGTAGATGTGTCATTTTCGTTGAAATCGACAAATGTTCAAAAATTGCGAATGTAGCAAATATCGCGAGAACGTACGGACTGTTGTCGCAGAGAAAAAGTTTTTATTTGTGTCACTGTTCTCAGCCGGAGTGTGATATGTTTGCGTCCAACGTGTTAGGTACTGCAAGTTCCAACACGTTTATCGACGACTTTGAAATTTTTCGCAGGGGTTCTCCGTAGCTGCGATATATTTATCTCGAGGCTTATGGCATTCACCGCCCTGGGTGCGCGAGCTGTCGTGTGAGAGGTGGGTAGCAGAGAGTAAACAGGCGTCCGAGCGCTTCGATTGCGAGGGCTCTGCGAGAGGGCGCGGCCGGCGGCCCTAATCCGGCGCCTCGCGAGCGCCGAGGGGCGGCCCAAGGCGGGATGGCGCCGCGAGGGGAGAACGCCCTGCGACGGGGCACAGGGGGTGGAGAGGCCAGCGCGACGCAGGGTGGTGGAGTGGTGCGAGGCTATGCGGGGGTTTGACGGGGGAAGACTGAGGGAGAAGACGGGGCGGGGCGTGGAAGAAGCGTGGAGAGGCGGGGCACGCCAGGCGTCGGTGAGTTGAGAGGTGACTGGAGCGGTGGGCGGTGGGCGGTGGGCGGTGGGCGGAGGGCGGAGGGCGGAGGGCGGAGGGCGGAGGGCGGAGGGCGGAGGGCGGAGGGCGGAGGGCGGAGGGCGGAGGGCTATGGAGGGCGGAGGCGGCGGAGGGCGGAGGGCGGAGGATGGAGGGGCGGAGGGAAGTGAGGGCGGAGGGCGGAGGGCGGAGGGCGGAGGTGGGGGAGGTGAGGCGGGAGGAGGGCGTGGCGGATAGACACAGAAGGAGCGGGCCGCGGCGAGGCGAGGCAGGGTGAGGCGGGGCGAGGAGAGGCGGGGAAGGCTGAAGAAGACGGAGCGAGGCGGGACGAGGTGGGGTGAGGTGAGGTGAGGTGAGGTGAAGAGGGGGCGAGGTGAGGCGGGATGGATCGTAACGGGACGTGGCGAGGCGTGGCGGGGTGGGGCGGCGCGGGGCGGGGATAGGCGAGGCGAGGCGAGGCAAGTGGGGTGGGGAAGGCGAGCTGGGCGGCGCCGGCGTGGCGCGGGGATGAGGGGGAGTTCGCGGGGCGGGGCGAGGTGTTGCTGAGCAGGTGGAGGTGGAGCGCAGTGGGAAGAAGCGCGGGGGAGAGGACGTGCCTGATCGGACTCGAAGTGCCACGTAGCTGCTGTGCGAGATAATCCCCGGAAGTCGCTGGGGATCTTCTATCTCGAGACGAAACCGGACCAACTAAGTCATTAACAACAACAGAAGGGAGCACTTACTCAATTGAATTTTTGAACTGTTCATTTTATTGTCACGGAGTTTAAAATCTTTATAGTGCTCTTGACAGATCTTGTCTCAGAGTAAATGGCATTAATTTCTCATTATGAATGGCAGTTTTTCGTAATACAGTACTAGTAGTATCGATTTCACGCTGTCAAACGAAAAGTCACCATTAACGGTCGTAGTACTTTAAATGAATAACAATAGTTCGTCCATCATGGGCCATAAAAGCAATGAGTAATGAGCTAATCAGAAATGATTGCTAAGGAGGCCGGATGAGTACATTTCTTCCAATAAATTATATCTTTGGAATATATAAGTAGTTCTTGCTCGTGCACTTTTTGTAGGAGGAAAGACATATAAGTCTGATGAATAAAATAACATCTGAAACATAGATCAAATTGGATTACATGCGTGTACTACAATAATAAATAAATGTGTCAGTTCGATTTGCCCTTTCACGCTTGCTTCCTCAGCTCACATTGTGAGCCCTAACTGTCCGCCAGCTGCTCCCTCAAAGACGCATCCTGGCCTCCAGACCTTCTCTCGGCTCCTGCGAGCTTGTGATATCACTCACCTCTTGTGGCTCGTGGTTCCATTTGACAGCACGTAGATTGCTATTAAAAATAGCAGGATTTTCTCCCTTGTTTTGTATATTTCGATGACATTCGTATCTTTTTCTGGCCGGAGGAGCCCGGGCGATTAACTAATGAGAAAAGGGAATGCCAATAGTTCCTCCTCAGAGCGATTAAATTATTTTCGCGTCGCTTTAATGCGCTTATTGTCTAAAACTAAATGAAAGTAAATTTTTTCATGGCAATCAACTAAACAATACACGCTTTCTCTCAAACTCCAAGTAGTATTTTATTTGATAATTACACCCAGACATATAAAATATATAAGGAAGAATCTTTTACCTTCCCTTCCATCTCCTGAGAAACAGCTGTTGATTATATGACTTTTCTAATAATTTGGAATTATAAAAAGTATTAAACGCCACACGTCCGATAACACAAACAGATTCGGTTTGTTATTTACTCTTTATCGTACTCAAGACATTCATATCTGTACTTGGGTTTTCTAACGTGGCAGCTGTGTGTATTATTTTCAAGATGGAATATGGCAAGACTTTTTGAGTATCTCTCTGTACTGGCGCAAGGTGTCACATGATCGCGACCGTATCAAGCCCTGCTGCATATCAAGCGACTCTAGCGGCAGGGGTGAGAAAGACGCGAAAAGTTGTGCCATATTTCATCTTCAAGATAATACACACAGCTGCCACGATAGAAAACCTGGAGTATAATAGGAACACTTTTCGGGTTGCAACAGCGTCAACACTTAATATACTTACAAAAATTCAGAATATGTAATAATTATTGATAAAACAACGTGAAGTCATATTACAGAGCTTGAGAGCAAAACTGTTCCACAATGTTGGCGGATTAAATGACCTCATGCAGAAAAGAATATTATTTATTCGTTCGAATAAGTGACAGTGTGACATGTTTGAGTGTCTTTGGCCCCGAACAACATAAAAAGATTAACAGAGAGCTCAGTGAGAGCTGATAAAGTGCTGACAGAATAGCGACGAATACTTAGGAAAAATATGATAGTTTGATGACAATAATATGACAATTTTGATGGGATACGGGTGCAGTTATGCAAAGTTAGGCAACAGTGATGTAAAGAGTGTGACGTAGAAATGTTGAAATGTTGTATTAAACAGGTGAAGCCGCAGAAGAAGCTCTCTTATTGTTGATTCACGATGTCTTGAATGAAATGCCCAAGTGCACCTTGGTGCATTTCCGAAGTTGAGTGCCAGATCTCCAAAACATGTGTAACGACCTCGCGACTTTGATTGGGGCAATGGGCAAAGATCTTCAAATTGATAATTTTTTGTCCAGTTTCCTTGATCCTTTCAGGAAATGCTAAGGTAGATCTCCGTTTTACTTTTAGACATAAATCCAGCTTCATTATTTGTAAAAATTTTCCTGAGTTTAGTGGGAAACATAGTTATTCAAATAATCATTTTCCACGTTCTCATGGCAACGACACGATTCCTTTACGTAGAGCATTATAAAGGAAAATAGACAAAATCTGTAGCCGATTTGCCATTGTGAATTACTTTTACTAGCATCTTGTATCAGCCAAAATACTGCTCATCGAAACCACATTAAATGGTTTTCTAAAAGAGGGCAAACAAACTGCTCATTAACAACTATCGAAACATCTCTCTAGAACACTGCAATGATTTAAATATTTAATCTTTGTACACTCACACTTTGAACACTATTGATTACACGACATTGAATATGAATATGAGGTTATGCATAACTCCATGATTTATCTTTGTATGTTTGGAAAATGTCCAAACAATTTCAAATTATCTGTAAACACATTTTTATTGATAGAGTGTATTCCAATGTTGCATTATGACATTGTTATTTTATTTTATGATTTTACTGGTACAAATAATTTAAGCAAATTTGATGACGATGCTCTGAACGAAGAAGTGTTCCTAATTTAGCACAAGTTGTTTTTATTTTTATATGAGATTTTCTATGATGTACGGTACACCTAGATTGCTTTTATAATTTTATGGGGTATAATTATTTTTTTGAGAATTTTTTGTTTAAATTTTCAAATTTCTACACAATTTTTTCCTGTCAAACGTGCAACTTAGTCTCATCTTCTGGAGCTCAAAGTATATGTGAAAATAGAAGTATTGTTTCTACACTCGATTGCAATTAATAAGCTTTCCTCTCCTCTAATTTCTTGCTAAAATCAGCCGAACTTCACTGTCTTCCCTCACATTTCTTTTTGATCATTTTGACCACAAAATGCACATAGTTTATATTTTTAGGGAGTTAGTAGAATATGGTTGATCTTTCTTAGACCACATGTTGCGGTTTCTTTCTTACAGAAAAGGTAGCATTTGGTGAATTTTCTTCTTTGCTTTCTTCAACAGATATATCACTTTCTTCATCAACGTCGAATTCAAAGACTGTCACCGCTATTATCCAAAGTATTTCTTCAAAATTAAACAAGAAATGCATTTACTGGTGTATTCATGCGGTTTTTTGTTTTTATTTACCGTTATGTAGCCGCCCTTCGTAATCACAAACCAGTCTAACCACAATCTCTGAAAAACGCACTTTACTAATAACGGGTTACGCATCACGCCAGAATTACTCAGCAATCAAATCATGAGTTGACCTGCTCAGATAAATAAAGACACGTAAATCATAATAAAGAAAAACTCGACTAATCGAACATCAGGGATTCCAAATAATAAACATTCCACTTTTTCGTGGGGTTACTTGTAACTTCAGATAGGGTTACAATGGTAAACGAACACACTTTTCATGAATACTGCAACGCCGTGGTAGAGAATATACTATGCAGTTCAGCAATGCTTTTCATACCAAGATTATCAAAAAGTTACCGTTCCACACGTAATACACATATAACAAGTATTTAATGGCGAGGGTCCTCTTCTTTGGAATATTGGTTTCCTATGACATGAACTATGCTGTAAGACGTGACGCTCTGACTTTTTTTTGCATTTTTCAGACAGAAACGAAAATGTTGAATTGGTTTTGAATTTTTTCGAACTTGCTGGGTATCCAAAAAAAACAGGGTCGCTCCAAAAATGTCGGAGTCTACACAGTTTTCTCTCAATTTCTGCGCGAATAGAAAATTAGTAATATAGATTACACGGGAGTCAGCATTTCCTTGCCAAATAATACGCTTGTTGCTATCGGTATTCACAATTCAACTTAACATGTGGTGTATGAGTTAGGGTACGCACCAAGAGCTCAAGAAAATTTGTACATTTCTCCGTGGTACATCACACTCAGTCGATAGTTATTTTTAAGTTTAAATAAATAAATAAATAAATAAATAAATAAATAAATAAATAAATAAATAAATAAATAAATAAATAA
>BLKR01006866.1:0-48490 GCA_011170035.1 Teleogryllus occipitalis | reverse complement strand
AGCGGGGACGGTGAGGATGGCATGGACGGCGAGGACGTCGTGGATGGCGGGGACGGCGTGGGAGATGGGGACGGCAGGGAGGATGGGAACAGTGGGGACGGGGTGACGGCGTGGGCGGGGGACGGCATGGACGGCGAGATCGTCGTGGACGGCGGGACGGCATGGACGGCGTGGACGGCATGGACGGCATGGACGGCATGAACAGCGTTGTCGGTGGGGATTGCAGGGACGAAGGGAGCCGCAGAGTCGCCGGGGACAGCGGGGACAGGGAGACGGAGGTTGTACAGCGCATTCTATATGAAGTTATTTCCAATAAACCTCTTGTGCCTCTAGTGCCCTACCACTTTCCGTAACTTTCACCCTCACCTTTTCTTCTCTTCTACCCTCTCGCGCTGTGTATCGGCATTGCTTATTATATATTTCTCTCTCTTTTGTGCATTTTATTATTTATATTTATAGTTTTATTTTATTTATTGTGTCTTCTCTAATTCTTTCCAGTAAGCCTGGACTCAATAATTATACTCTCTTCTACTCCATACCTCATTCATGAATCTTACCTGTCCTCCGCTTTGTTTGCTTCGCTTCAATAAAATATCATTCTCGCACAAGTATTTTTTTATATACATTGAATACAATTGCATTTATCCATGCCTCTTTAATATGGACCTTTAGACCACCATAGGTTTAGATCAGAAGTGCCTGGTTATAAATGATATTTCAGCACTATGGTGTAACTTAACCTAAGCAACTTACAGGTACCACGTCTTTTTCTCATTGTGTTTGTTTTTAATTGTTTTATACTAATAATATTATGTACGATTGTAACTGATTGGTGTGTTGACCTTTCAGACACTGAAGAGGGCCTTACAATTTAGGCCGAAACGTCTGCTTTAAATATACTTTATGGACTGGAATCATCGTTTTTTTTCTTATAATGTTATGCCATATTTCTTTGCTTCTAGGGCATTTTTAAAACATTTAAGAGCATTTTATTGATCATTTCTAGGGATATTCTAGGTCATCAAAATCCGCTCCCTAATGATCACAAATCCCACCAACCCCGTTTCTCCGCCTCTACCTCTAAAAAACTTCGCCCCTCTTGCCTCCCCCATCACAGCACTTTTCGAAGGCAGTCTCCCCCCTCGCCACCCCCACCCCGCTTGGCACAGTGTCCAACTCTGCCGCACCACTGCGTTGTCTCTCCTGTTTCCGTTCCCCACACTGTCGCTTTCTCTGACGTCAGTCGCAATGTGTTGCCCTCCACCGCCTACGTATCGCTGTAAAGCGAATTCTTTATGACAGCTTCTGCGGGCAAGCTTCAAAGAAAAAGGTTCCGAGCGTAGGAAGCTAATACTGCAACTTTGCGATTTCATTGCTCGCTTCCAAAGGGTTCCCTGCACCCCAGATCCCCTTCATGTGGGTCAACACAGGCGACGCTCTGATAAAAATAATTATTAACTCCTGATTTTAAATTCGTGCCAGCTGGGGTAGGTATGAAGTTGCGAATTCTGCAATTGAAACTGCGGATTCTCGAGATCAAAGCATCGGTAATAGTGGATTTTTCAGAGCTACTTACAAGGAAAGGTGCAGTGTTGGTAGGTATGCGGTTTCATTCAATTTAATTCAGTTCAACTACGCCTTATTATCCATAGTGATGCTCAAGCCATGCAAGGCCTGGCCTTCCGTCTGACCGTGCAATTTTCGCTTTCTTTCTTTCGCCATCTAGCAGCGAAATTCAAGCAAGAAGCAGCAGTATTACTCAAGCAAGAACATAGGCAATTAGAATTTAGCTCAGATGTTTATTTTAGGCCTGAGGATCTTTTAGATGCAGTAAATCTGCAACAGGGGACAGCCAGCAAGGAGGGATGGGGCTACACAGGCCCCAATCGAAGGAAGGCGTACGTAAGTACGTCTTCACCCTGAAAAGTCCATGCGAATCTTAAATCGCGAACATGGGTGTAAGCATCCGATACTCTAACCACCGAAGCAGTTCACGTTCTGAATTGTTGGTCGAAAAGTCGTGATTTAATTCCCAGGATCACCGATAGCGGAGATCTTTAAGGTGGGAGCATCTAGACTGGATTCGAAAGGACGCTGTTTAGAATCCAACTTTTTTTTTTTAATTTGTTGCGTCTACATATTGACGCAACGCGTCTCCAAGCCTCTTAAGGGGCGTTGAGCGCTTTGCGCTGGGGAGTAATCCTCTATTATTTTGCGCGGGAGTAATCCTCCATTACCTTTGTAAGTCATTTTACGTCAGGTCGTAGTCACATGTCAAGAGGACCGCCAGGTAGCATCTCCGCGTACGCGCCTCCTGCGTCACTACCCAGCGGCCAGAATTGGGAAGGAATAAGGATAGGGGTAGGGTTTAGAACACTTCACAGGGATTGGACTAGCCCTTGTGAAGCAGCCAAATTCGTTTTGTTCGAACAAATGTCACATGAGATTCGACGGGAATCGAACCTGGATCTCAGTGGTGAAAGGCAAGCGACTTCGCTATGTGCCACGAGCGAAGCTTTTCTTGTTACAAACTTCGAGCATTGATGGTTGTTTGTGTCTTGTATGTTTGCATCCATCAAGAATCACCTTTCAACTCTCGTCTAACCGCTCCTACGTGGATGGCGCTGTGACGTATGGTCTTTACGTTCAAACACACGTTACATTAGATCTGTGGATTCATATCTCACTTACGGCATGGGTGTTGTGTGGTTTGCTAAGAAATGTATTCATGGTACATCAAAATGGAATCACGAGTTACGCTTGTCCAATAATCAGGTGTCTCAGAATAAATGTTACAAACTTCTAGAGCATTTAGAGGGGTCCAAAACACATTTTTGCCAACTAACTTCAGTGCATAGAATTGAGTTGTGTGAATGTGACATTAGTCCCTGAATTTTAGGCAACTCTTTGTGCACACACGTTTGGCAAATCACGTTCTGAATCAATCAAAGAGTTTAACGTAGGCCCTACCTGTCAAATACCCGTGCATACAGATTGCCTAAAAATCAGGGATAACTGACGAGTGTATTAAGGTAACTCCATTACTTGCATTTTCGCTCTGTATTGGCAAAAATGTTCATTTCCGAACCTCTCTACATGCTCTAGAAGTTTGTAATATTTATTCTGAAACCGCTGTAGTATGTGCAATGTTCGAAATGGGATCAGGAGCGGTGGCTCAGTGCATCAACTGCTGTTACTGCAGTGCTTTTAACCGGGAGGTCAGGTTCGAGTCCCGACAGAAGCAGGAGTTTCGACACTAGCTTTTCAGCTAGATCGAATTCAGTCGCTGACTGGAGGGGATTTCTAGTGGCCGGCTGCTCTGATTGGTAGTTTTCCGTAGTTTCTCCGATCAATATCAGGCGAACGCCGGAGCAGTACCCTAACAAACGGGCCACGACCGCGCGCGATCTGTCCTTCCTCTTCCTTGTCCTATTCTCACCCTTTACACATACACACCTACACTAACATGCACAATACCCGGAGACCGGTCGGGGACTTAGAACTTGTCCCCGCTGGGGCGGTGCCCCGCTGGTTGGAGATACCTGGTTAGGGAAAAAACCCTAGTTGACGGTAGGTCGGTACCGGATCTTGCCATCCAGTGGGGGAAACCGCCACCTCCCGATGAAAAACATGGAATGCACTTAGGGACTAACGACCTTGGTAGTTGACGTGCTCGGAATCACTAATCAATCAATCAATCCGAAATGGGCGCATGAGCTACATCGGAATGAGGGATGGGAAGTCTCGCAGGTACCTCGGTGACTTCCCCTAGTGGAAACAATCTCATAACGGGAGGTTGGCACCTCTAGAAAGTTAAGGTTCGAAGATGTTAACCACGAAATACATACATACTATCAAATTTCTGGATTACAGCTGGCTTGAAATAAAACTTCATCGAATGGCTTGAAAGTTTTCTGTTAAACAACATGAGGTTGCATGTTCAAAAATCAACCTCATAATAACCTACTTTTCTATAGACCTGTAACAGAACTATTAAATCTGTTTCTCAAACCCTAAAACCAACTTCCGCATTCCGATATCAGATCCCACAATAGGCAAATGCAAAACATCGCATAGCACAAGAGTTGTAAAAGTATAACTAGAATTTATTTACCTTTCGTAAAGCTAGATTGGTTTGCGGTGTCGGGCAAACCACGAGGTTTAACGTGGCTGCGCAGATCATTAAAGCAGCACCTGGTGTGCTCCAGTGACAGACGACAATAGCAGCGATGTGCCGAAATGAATGCAACTACCCGTAAAAATTGTTGGCACTACTGGCCAAGGGTGGCAGAGAAGAGATTCTTCCTCTCTCTTCCAGACTTTATACAGATAAACTTTTCATTGAAGGTAATATATTTTACGTTCCCCCCTATTTCGTAGTGTACTACTCAATATTTATACTATAGTATAGAGAGTATATATTGTAATCACATGAACAATACTATCTCCAACGTTTTGTGAACGAATCTGTGTTTAAGATTCTTTTGAGCTGTAATTTCGCACAGACGTCAGAATTAAGGTTTTTAGTGCTGATTCAAAGACGGTTATGATTGGTGCAGGTAATGAGATAGACGCAATTTTGTACCCGAAAATCAGGATTTCTGTATGTAGTTTTTCAGCTGATATTATTTTCTGAAATAGAAGACAGTGCATTTATAAATATGTCATAGTTTCTATTTGTAATAAAACCTCTAAAATGTAGAAAATTGCAAAAGTTCTAATTTATTTTAGAACCTGTCCTTCACCTCCAATATTAAAACTTGAGATTTATGTTTCAATGCAATGTACCTCTCAATTGTAGATCTGTAAATAATGCTATGCACTTTATAAAAATATGAATAAGTAGTAGCTAAGTAAAAGGTAGTGGCACTAAGAGAGGGAAAGCTTCCGTATGTTCCGCCCGGAGAAAACGATATATCCAATCAATAACACTAGTTGTACAAATGTTGAAAATATCTCCACTATATTGAACTAGAACAAGACAAATAAGTCGAACTGAAGTAAATTGTCTGAAGTCTCGAACTCGGTTTTGCGGCCAGAGGAACGTATTCTTCTATAAAATAATTTTTATACAAACTCAACATTTTCTTTGTTCAATAATTATACTAATCTCATAAGCGACTAAATGACCCTCAATCTTTCTAAGGTGTGACGTTAGTGCTTCGACTTCAGTAAAATTTCAGTATCGTTATAAAAACAGTTCAATGTTGTTTCAAGGCATAAGCATTGTACTAAAAGTTCAATTTTTAGCACTGAGGGATGCTGATGAGTCCGGATAACATTGTGAATGCAATAAAGTAAACAAAATACGTTCGTCTGATCGCATCAGTTACAACTGACCTTAATGCGTATTATGAAGTGATTCAAACACCTGAATTGAAATAAAATGAAAGTCAATCTGCCTACGAAATTGGCCATGACACCTAACTATATCCCATGGCCGCCGTGGAGGTTAGTGCTGGATCTCGCTATCGAGTAAGGGAGGAACTCCGCCAAGTACGTGAATAAACAATCTCTAAACTATCGTAATTAATGGCTATAGCAGTTGACATGCCCGGAAACACCAACTATTCAATCCATAAGATTAGTACTTTAGTATTAGGATGTCATTATGCAGGAGACTAATCCCTTAGGGGCACATTAATGGAAGTGTATAAATGGTGTTGGTTTGTAGATGATTATGAAGCTACAATATAATTAATGATAGAGACATGGTGGAATAAAAGGCAGGGTAAATATAAAGATATGAAATTTACAAAAAATAAAAATAAATTAAAATAAAAAACGCAACTAATGCAATTTATAAAAGTAAGTCTCAGAAACGGCTCCAAATTTTTTCATTTATTTTTTTTCCACAGATAGAAATTAAAAGTCACAGTTCTCATTTCAATTTCACTCTCTGAAACTTTTGAAAATTGCAAAATTTAGAAATCACCGCAAACCCACTTTGTTCTTCGGATATTCCATATGGATCCTCATGAATTTGAACCCCGAACCCAGTGGTGGAAGACGAGACGTCTGATCACTACATCTAGGGTCGCCTCGATAACTAATACTGTGAAGAGAGCGATTTAATATCTGAAATAGAAGCCTCTGTATCTCTGGTGGTATATCGACCCTTTGGAATGACAAGGGTCGGATTACCGTTTCAGCCATTCGAATAAATTGATGTCAAAGTTTCGTTAACTCATTATTTAGATGTTTCTCTATCTGTACTAGTGATTTTGTACAGTACATATTGTACAGAGGTTGCAGCCCGTGTAGTTCTACTTGTAAAAAAATCGAATAGAACCTTCTCACACTTATTTTCTCTAATGTTTTCAGTTGGAAACTTGTCGTTAGGAAGGATGAATACGGCAATTCACGGTCAATTCAGTTCAGGTTCAACGGTTCCAGGTTCAATTCAGGTTCAACGGTCGAATTCAGTCGCGGTCTGGAGGAGAATTCTAGCGGCCGGCTACTCTGATCGGTAGTTTTCCGTGGTTTCTCCGATCAACGCCAGGCCAATGCCGGAGCAGTAACACCCTAACAAATGGGCCACGGACCGCGCGCGATCTTTCCTTCCCTCTTCCTTGTCCTTTCCTCTCCCCTTACACACACACTTACACTAACATGCACTACACTATCACATATTCCGGGAGACCGGTCGGGAGTTTAGAGCTTGTCGCGGCTGGGGCGGTGCCTCGCTGGTGGGAGAGTCCTGGTTAGGGGGAAACCCCACTAGCCGACGGTAGGTCGGCGCCGAATCTCGCCACCCAGCGGGGAAAGATCACTGCCATATCCCGAGAAAAAAACATGCACTACACTAACGGGACTAATGACCTAAGCAGTTGACGCGCCCGGAAACACGAAAAAATCAATCAATCAATACACGGTAATAGCATACAGTTAGGAAGATACCCTATCATTTCTCTAATGTACTACTTTTCACTTGAGCACCGGCTCCTCATAAACATTGTATATACGTACCTATTTTATATTTTCAATAAGACTCTTATGTGTGATGACTAGAATTCAATTACTACTGTAGAGGTAAAAGTAGAGTAAAAGTACAGTAAAGTAAATTTCTTCCAGCAGCTTAGATTCCATGTTGAGGTCCGATAGGTGACGTTTGGGCTCGGAAAATGCTTCTGTAGAGTAATTTTAAGCACAACAAGTAATTTTTTATTTTACATATTTTCTAATTTTTCTTACTTATTTTGGCAAAAAATAAATACATATATATGTACCATATATTTTGCTTTTTTTATTACAATAAATTACCATCGCTAGTCATCAGTTCCATATTTACTGCTCTACTGTTTCTGGAAGTCAGAAGTTTGCATATCATGTGTAACAGTCGAATTCCTTTCTCCCAGATGGCAGATATAAAGATGAGGACTAAGCCGTCTTAAGCTGCTGAATTAAATGTTGGAAAATAAAATATCTTATATTTAAACTGTACGAATGCAAACAACGCCTCGCCAAAGCAACAATCACAGACATTTCAGAAAATGGTGCTACAGCACGACTCGCTGTTCCTAACTTCCTCGTATTATTTCTAACTTTCAAAATTTTCTAAAATTCAGAGAGTTCAACGAAAATAAAATCGTGCCTTTTTAACGTTCTTTGCTATAACTCTGAAAAATTTAAAGAAACAATCGGAACAAATTTTAAAACCTTTTTTCATAAATTACTTTATCTTCAAGCAAAAATTACGTGAAACCTTTTTTCTCAAATGACTTAACGTGTGGTGTTTATAATAGATTTCATTTAACCAAAATATCTATAATTGATATTAAACTTTAACAATATTAATTTTCTACAATTTTCGAAAATTCAGAGATTCTGTCCTTCAAGAGGAGATTTTTCAGATTATCTGTCAGCAAATTGCCGATATCCACCGTATGTTTACAATACTTTCTCTTTAGGTAGTAACTTAGTAAGGCAAGCAAGTAAAAACAAAGTAAACAAAATTGCGGTCTGCGTGCTGCCATTTTTATCCCGGTGGAAGGGGCGGGGCGGGGCGGGGCGGGGCTGGTGGCGAGGAACTCGACGGTCGCAGCTGTCGGGCGGCGGTGGCGCATCTGTGACGGCGACGGCGGCGGCGGCGTCTAAAAATGACGACGGCGCCGCGCCCGCGACAGCATTGTCCGCCCGCCGCCCCCTCCCTCCCCCCTCCCTCCCCCCTCCCTCCCGCCCACGCCGAGACCACCGGACGCGTTGCTAGGCGCCACTCGGAGAGCACGTTCGCGAAATTCGGCTTTTTTTAAACGCCTCCCGTCGGTTTAAATGGCCCAGGGCAACAGTTGTTTCCACTACGGCGTCTGTGACTGGGAAATTCTTGGGTTGGAGTTCCGCCGGTGACGGATTTTTTATACAGGGAAACCTGTCTAAGACGGGACCTCTGCAATACGTGAAAATGTCCTATATAAGCTAGAAACCTGTCTAACGCGGAATCGAATTGGTCTTCGGAAAGTGATTATTACCGGGCTAAGAAGGAAATTTATTTTTTAATTCCCCCACTATTTTTGGAATGGCATAGTGTGAAGGGTCACGTTCTGAAACCAACAGGCCGGGAGAGGTGGCTCTGTTCATCAATTGATGTCACTGCAGTGCCTCTAACTGGGAGATCCTAGGTTCGGGTCCTGGCAGCGGTAGGATTTTCGACACTAGCTTTTCGGCTAAGTCGGGATCAGTCGCTGTCTGGAGGAGAATTCTAGCAGTCGGATGCTCTGTTCGGTAGTTTTCCGTGGTTTCTCCGATCAACGCTAGGCCGGAGCAGTACGCTAACAAACGGGCCACGGATCGCGCGCGATCTTTCCTTTCTCTTCCTTGTCCTGTCCTCACTCCCCCACACACGCACTTATACTAACATGCACTACACGACCACACATGCCGGGAGAGCAGGCGTGGACTTAGAGCTTGTCCCGGCTGGGGCGATGCCCCGCTGGTGGGAGATACCTGGTTGAGGAAAACACCGTTAGCCGACAGTAGGTCGGCGCGAGATCTGACCATCCAGGTGGGAACACCACTGCCACCATCCGAGCAAAATCACGCACGGCACTTATGGGACTAATAGTGGGACCATAGTAGTTGACGCTCCTGAAATCATTAACACTCTATCAATCAACCAATGAAACCAATAGAGTAAACGACGAGTTTATCTTATGCCTGCTGGCGAGGAATCTTTGGCGAAGTTTGGGTCTGTTTCGGTGCGAATTTCTTGCGCTTTGGTGTTACTTTTAAGGTAACGACAAGTGCGACTTTCTCGCTATTGCTCCAAATGTTGGTCTTCCGCCTCGGGATCAATTTTCGAAAGCGTCACCACTTTCCTTCAGCCGACAATGGAATTCCGAGAATGCTGACTTATCCTATATTTTGTCCTGGTCTTACATTTTCTCTGTATTTGCTGTTGATTTTTTTAAGTGATTCAAAATTTTCATTGGTAAATTATGCATCAATTTCATTTCTTTGTTTCACATAAATTATATAGAAATTACTGCACTTGGATTATATGGTGAATATTTTTTGCAACTCTGTATAAGACGGAAACCTGACAAGACGGTATTTTTTCGAAGGAACTGTGAGGTCTCGTCTTAGACAGGTTTTATTGTACTGGATTCAGGGGTGTCAAACTTCAAGGGCCACAACAAAAACCTGTAAAATGGTCTTCTTGTTCTTCAACATCAAGGATTAGGCCTGTAGGCTTGTTCCGTTCTCTTCAACGTTGACATCATCAATCCACCGAGTCTTTGGTCTTTCAACTCTTCTTCTGTCAGTCGTTACATAATTTATTATTTGTTTAGGGAGTCTGGCTTCGTTCATTCTTATAATATGAACATACCAATTTTGGTTTTGTTTTTCGACTTTTTCTAAGAGGTTAAAAATATTTAGTTCATATCTTATATCCACATTTTTCTTACGATCTAATAAATAATAGTTAGCAATACTTCGCAGGAACTTCATTTTGCTAGTTTGAATTTTCCTTTTTGATGATCTATTTAACGTCCAATTTTCGCATCCATAGGTTAATTTTGGGACGGCGAATGTTTTGTAAAATTTTAACTGAGTGTCTCTTCGGATTTTATTTTTTAATGTTTTTCTTATTGTTCCACACATTCTCTGGAATCTACTCAGTTTCACATCAAGATCGCTTTCTATTAGATACGACACACTGCAGCCTAAGTAATAACTGATGCAAACTTGTACATAAACTTTTATTATTTAGAACTATTTTCCACCTAGCATGTTCTGGACCCACAAAAGCCATGGTTTTAGATTTGGTAACAGATATCTTAAGATGAAATTGTTCCATTACTTTTTGTAATTTGTAAGCCGCTATTTGTAAGTCATTTTCAGATTCTGCAACGAGTAGTTGATCATCTGCAAATAGCATAGTCTTGAACATATTACCTATATTTATTCCACGTGGTGATGATGATTGCCATTCTTCTACAGCCGAATAGATATATATTTTAAACAATGCCGGTGATAATGGACAACCTTTTTTGACACCTTAATTGAAAAAAGATATATTGCTGTACTTCTCATTTATTTGGATTACTATCTTTGTGTCTTTATAAAGATTTTGTATGGTTTTAATAAGATGGCTAGGGTAGCCTTTGGCATACATTATATCCCACAGATTTTCTCTGTAAATGGAATCAAATGCTTTTTCGCAATCCACGAAGAGGATGAGTGTTGGAAGATTCAACTCTCTTCTTTTTTATATAATTTGCTGTAAGTTGTAAACACAGTCTGAGCAAGATCTTCTTTTCTGAAACCTGATTGCTCTTCTCTTAGTTAAACTTCACTTATTACATTTAGCCGGCGTGTAATTATTTTAGCATAGAGTTTATAGGCTGTGTTTAGCAAGCTAATTCCTCTATAATTATTCAGATGTAAACGATCTTACTTTTTATGGATTGGAATAATTGTTGATTCTTTCCACTCTCTTGGGAGTCGTCCAGCTCTGAAAGTTGTCCAGCACAAGTTTAATATATCCAGAAGACGTTGTTTAATTGCCTTGGGAGCATATTTTAGTAGTTCCATGTTTACTTCATGTAATATAGTTGCCGGCCTTATTTTCATTTCGTGGACGATTCACTTACCTGACTTCTGTTGTTTATGTTGTTTATCACGGCAGTTGGACAGGCTGCTCTGAAACGGGGGTGGGGTGGAATGGGACCATGAGAGATACCAGGGCGAACCATGCAGAGAATCACGTGGGGATGATTGTGGGTTTCTGAATTTACTTAACCTTACCTAAACTTAATTACTGAATCTAAAGTTAACCTATTTTTACTTTAAAGAGGGCGTTGTCTCCGACAGGGCGCGCGCGGGCTAGGCGAATTTCGTTCTCGCTCGACATAGACGCAAGAGACTAACTTTGCACTAATAACTAGGGGCGGATTTTGATGACCTAAAACATCGCCAAAAATGATCAATAAAATGCTCTTCAAACGCTTTAAAAATGCTCTAAAACCAAAGAAAAATTACGTACAAAATCTTATGAAAACCAGTTCGGATAAACAACTCAAGCTGTTGGATACGTTACTGATGTAATCGAGGCTTCTTTCTTTCGTTCGAGTGAATTCCGCTTGAAACTTCTGGTTTGGATTGTTCTTTACCAGCAAATATCTGTCTTTAGAGGTATCCCAAATCGGCCGGACCGGCAAGAATTACATCACAACGGCTGCCAAAACAATTTCTGAGCAAACAAATCGAAGAGGTTACTGAGTAATTCCGTGAAGAACATTTGTTGCGCCTCGTAAATATTATTTGAAGTTAGTTACGTTAAAAATGACGTTAAAATGGATGAAATCATCAAAAAATGCATTAAAAATGACGGGAAAAGGCAAAAAATGACTTATTAGTCGAAATCGACAAAAAATGCAAAATAATGACCTGTAAAAATGGGACATTTCCTTTTGTCGTAACATAAAATGAATTTATATACTAAACGGTATTGTTCTAAAGTGAAAAGGAAGAAAATGACATTTCATTAAAATCCGCCCTCTACTAATAACCTTTCGCGAGCCACAATAAATGGCACCGCGAGCCGGACGCGGCTCGCAAGCCACCAGTTGGACTACCCTGAGCTAGATAGCTATCTCGAATTCAGCCACTGTTTGGAGGATAGTCGTAGCGGTTGGCTGGTTCTCCAATCAATACCAGGTGAATACAGGAGTAGTACCCAAACAAAGAGGACAAGAACCACGCTCGATCTTCCTTTCCTCATTCTTGTCCCCTCCTCTCTCTCCTTCTTGATCATCATCATCATCCCCCTTATTTTGGTTTTCTTCCTTCTTTGTTCTTCTGCTTCTATTATTTTTTCTTTCCTCCTTCATTATTCTCTTCTTTCTTTCTGATTCTCCTCGTTATCCTCCTACCCCTTATTCTCCTTCTCCTCGCTGACCCGGTTAATATGAACGTGGCATGAATATTTCAAGGATTGCTGCAACACGAAAGCGTGTCAAATATGTGAACGACAGGCATGATACGCAGGTTGCCTAATATAACAACTGACAGAGGACAGCTATTCACGGTGCTGAGCAAAGATTATTAACCGACATTTAAGTGGAAATTAGCTTCTGGGATATAATTTCTAAAGTTTTGTGAAACCGATTCTCATTCTGTCGTTGTCAAAGAGTTTCGGGGATGATTTCTTTGTGATTTCTTGGCAAGTGCGCTGACCCCTAAGCAATAAATTATTATTATTATTATTATTATTATTATTATTATTATTATTATATAAATAATATAATATCAACAACAGAAAAAAAATCCCCTAGTTCTGATTACAGGCCGAGATGGCGCACAGTCCCATCGGGTCAAAAAGACTCATAAGATATTCGGAAGCGCGGCAGGATGGTATGCCCCTGTGAAGCAGGACAGGGGTGTGTCTGCAATTAATTCAAGAAGCCATGTTGAGGAAGTCAATGAAAAGAATGGTTCCAGAGATCTGATAAACAATAATATAAACTCTCTATCGTTTTTTCATCAAAGGCACGGATACCCTAAATAATTTTTTCATTGTTTTCGAATTCGTCAAAAAACTGATTGTTATCCAAACATTACTTGTAAAAGATATACTATTTTTATGAGTCACTAGTGAAACTACCCCATATTGCCGAGGCGGACAGTAAAACTAAACGATCTAAAATAAAACTAATTTTGTAAATGGATTACATATTAAAATAAGATTTATCATAAAACATCATCAATTAGAATAATATGCAACATTGAAAACAATAGTTTAAAAAAGGTCCTTTGAGAATAAGACAAACTTCAATTTTATTTCTCAATATGAAGAACATTACTACGGCAGAACTCCGGACAAGAAATTTAATTTTCTCCCAATAATGTCTTCAAAAGACAGAAAAGCCTATTGACACGATAACTGAAATTAACAGAACATTCGCCGAGCAATAAAGCTTTAGCAAGTGAAATGAATGAAGTCATGTTGATCGCTCTGCCGAAGGAGCCGGCGCGCCGTGAACGTAATTATTATGAATTAATTTATTGAATTATTTGGATATTCATGAATTATTTTACTACTCATTAAACGAGAGTTCCTTTTCTTTTCATTTTCGTAACCAATTGTCATCCAAACTTTACTTGCAAAACAAACACTCTTCTTGCGAGTCACTAGTGAAAATACCTGCTGTTGCCTGAGCACCTGTAAAAAGAAACGATCGAAAATTAAACTAATCTCTTAAATAAATTGCATGGTAAAACATGATTTATCACAAATGCACCTTTTGTAATAGGTAACATTGAAAACAGTGGTTAAAAAATAGGGCCTTTGGGTTTGCTCTTGAAGCTTAGTGCGAAGTTTCAATAGCCTGAATGCAATAACTACGTCTATTACCAGAAAGAAAAATCAAAGCGTGCCGAACCGGTGGCCGAGATTGCTAAGCAGTGTCTTGGTGATCTCGGACTGAAGGGTCGCGGGTTCGAGTCCTGCCTCGGCCATGGCTGTAATTGTGTTCGTCCTTTCACCCCTGATCATCACCGTATTGTTTCGTCTTCATAGTTACCAACTCCAATAATGGTCGCTAATGACCTAGATGTTGATGCGACCTTAAATAACAAAAAAAAAAAAATCAAAGTGAATTTTTATAGATGAAGCGCCGCTAACACGCAAGAGGACATTTGCCTACCCGGAAACACGCGCTGCAATCCCTTAACTTCGGTAGCAGGAACCATTGACTGGAACAACTTTGGTACGGTCTGATTGAAAAAGAGATGTCGCTATTTGCTCCCCAAACCTATCATTTCAAAATTTGGGCTTTTCTTCGTTTGTATCTAAAAAATGTATATTTTCTCTTCGGTGTTATGAAGTTCTACTACACTGCTTTCTTTTCCTCGGGCTATTTCGAGCCGAGAGCCGGTTACCCCTTACGTCCCGATGGGACGCATATTGGACCGTACACTAGACACCAACACTCTTGCGGGCTCTTCTGATCTGGGGTCAGCAGAATACGAGACCCTACGCGACAACACATTCATGAGAGACAAGGAACAAACAACCGTGTCCAAGGTGGAACGCGAACTCGCGACCCTTCGGACCGAAGTCCTGAGTCGGTACACTCTCTTAGCCACCTCGGCCATCCAGGTCAGCACTACTATACTCTTTACCACGTTAAAAATAACCTTCTGGCCACTATGAAATACCAACAAACACAGCAGACAAATTGCTGTGCAGCAACGAAGACTTTCTCATTTGAATGCCATGGAAAATGTTTGTTCATCTCATTGTGCAGACCACATTGTTGTTATTGTTTTACCACTATAATTACACATCTGTATATTGAGAGTATCAAAACTCGAGATTAACCACCATAACAATCAAACAGCATTTTACTACTCAAGGGAAGCACGTTAATCACGGTAGAGATCAGTCATCATTCTGGCTTTATCCATCCACATGGTTAAATTGTCCACACGGTAGCCATGTTCCACCTCCACTAAACGGAGAGATCCGACGCAGATCTAAACATCAGCTTGCGGGGCAATTCCCCTTCTCCAACGGGCGCCACTCCAGTGGACAAGATCTAAGCTCCCACCACGATGTGGGTCGGTGCCAGGTCTTACGTTCCAGCGGAGATAATGCCCGGGAGTACATGCCTGTTGTATACAACAGGCATGTACTACATTTACAGCAGGCACAAGCGAGGATTGCAGATCCAGTTGCAAGTGGATGGGTAAAGCTAAACATCCAAGGACAAGTCTCGCTTCACGTGCCACATCTGCCTCGTTCATCGGTTGTAAGAAACAGTCGTGATCCGGGGAGAATTGTTGCCAACGTGATACACACGCCGGTTGTGGGTGAACAGGCAACCGTACATATAAGTCAGGCTTGCAGAACCCGATCGAAATTGGATAAAGGTAGAGAGATTATAAGGGTGATTTATCTTGATGAATTTGCCTTCCCTGGCAGTAAAACTGTTGCCTCTGTCACCTTCTTGATTGTTCACCTAACGCAAAGCAAGGCAGCAGCGACTGATTTAGGGTCCGCTCAAGACTGGATTGCAGATCCCGATTTAATGAGGATGGATAAAGCTGGAATGATGACTGATCTCTCTTGATGAACGTGTCTTCCCAGTGGCAAATCTGTCATCCATTTGATTGTTCACCCAAAGGGTAACAACATGGCAAGGACAGATTTACAATCGATACAAACCAGAGTAGCAGGTCCCGATTGAAAGTAGATAGATAAGGCTTAAGTGACGGTTAGGGTGACCTTGATTAACAGACCTATATTCTCAGGTCGTCGTCGTTGTCACCTACTTGATTGTTCACCCAACGTGTAACAACGCGGCATTGACAGATTTACAACCACCTCTAGGCAGACGTGCTGATTCCTATTGAAATGGATGGAGTGGGAACTAGAGTGACGATTAGGGTGTCTTCCCTTCAAGAACCTACTATCCCCTGTGACCGCTGCTGTCACCTACTTGATTCTTAAATCAATGTGCAACAATGCGTCAGCAACATATATACGTTCGGCACAAGCCAGACTGGCAGATCCCAGTTCAAAGTGAAGGGATAAGTTACAATTAAAATGACCCTGCTTGCCGAACCTACCTCCCCCGAGGCATCGCCGCTGCCTCGCATCGGTTGTAAATCTGTCGTGACTGGCGCTTGATTAATTGTTCAACCAACGTGATACAACGCGGTGGTGGGTGACAGATTTACAACCGATATAAGTCAGGCTTGCAGAACCCGATCGAAATTGGATAAAGGTAGAGAGATTATAAGGGTGATTTATCTTGATGAATTTGCCTTCCCTGGCAGTAAAACTGTTGCCTCTGTCACCTTCTTGATTGTTCACCTAACGCAAAGCAAGGCAGCAGCGACTGATTTAGGGTCCGCTCAAGACTGGATTGCAGATCCCGATTTAATGAGGATGGATAAAGCTGGAATGATGACTGATCTCTCTTGATGAACGTGTCTTCCCAGTGGCAAATCTGTCATCCATTTGATTGTTCACCCAAAGGGTAACAACATGGCAAGGACAGATTTACAATCGATACAAACCAGAGTAGCAGGTCCCGATTGAAAGTAGATAGATAAGGCTTAAGTGACGGTTAGGGTGACCTTGATTAACAGACCTATATTCTCAGGTCGTCGTCGTTGTCACCTACTTGATTGTTCACCCAACGTGTAACAACGCGGCATTGACAGATTTACAACCACCTCTAGGCAGACGTGCTGATTCCTATTGAAATGGATGGAGTGGGAACTAGAGTGACGATTAGGGTGTCTTCCCTTCAAGAACCTACTATCCCCTGTGACCGCTGCTGTCACCTACTTGATTCTTAAATCAATGTGCAACAATGCGTCAGCAACATATATACGTTCGGCACAAGCCAGACTGGCAGATCCCAGTTCAAAGTGAAGGGATAAGTTACAATTAAAATGACCCTGCTTGCCGAACCTACCTCCCCCGAGGCATCGCCGCTGTCACCTACTTGACTGTTCACCCAACGTGCAACAACGAGGGAGCAACAGATTTACAACCGGCACAAGCCAGACTTGCTGGTTCCTGTTAAAAGTGGACGGATAAAGGTAAAGTGACAATTAAAATGACCCTGCTCGCCGAATCTACCTCCCCCGAGGAATCGCCGCTGTCACCTACTTGACTGTTCACCCAACGTGAATCAACGAGGCAGCAACAGATTTACAACCGGCACAAGCCAGACTTGCTGGTTCCTGTTAAAAGTGGACGGATAAAGGTAAAGTGACAATTAAAATGACCCTGCTTGCCGAATCTACCTCCCCCGAGGCATCGCCGCTGTCACCTACTTGACTGTTCACCCAACGTGCAACAACGAGGCAGCAACAGATTTACAACCAGCACAAGCTTAGACTTGCTGGTTCCTGTTAAAAAGTGGACGGATAAAGGTAAAGTGACAATTAAAAAATGGCCCTGCTTGCCCAACCTACCTCCGCAGAGGCATCGTCGCTGTCACCTACTTGACTGTTCACCCAACGTGCAACAACGAGGGAGCAACAGATTTACAACCGGCACAAGCCAGACTTGCTGGTTCCTGTTAAAAGTGGACGGATAAAGGTAAAGTGACAATTAAAATGACCCTGCTCGCCGAATCTACCTCCCCCGAGGAATCGCCGCTGTCACCTACTTGACTGTTCACCCAACGTGAATCAACGAGGCAGCAACAGATTTACAACCGGCACAAGCCAGACTTGCTGGTTCCTGTTAAAAGTGGACGGATAAAGGTAAAGTGACAATTAAAATGACCCTGCTTGCCGAACCTACCTCCCCCGAGGCGTCGCCGCTGTCACCTACTTGACTGTTTACCCAACGTGCAACAACGAGGCAGCAACAGATTTACAACCGGCACAAGCCAGACTTGCTGGTTCCTGTTAAAAGTGGACGGATAAAGGTAAAGTGACAATTAAAATGACCCTGCTTGCCGAATCTACCTCCCCCGAGGCATCGCCGCTGTCACCTACTTGACTGTTCACCCAACGTGCAACAACGAGGGAGCAACAGATTTACAACCGGCACAAGCCAGACTTGCTGGTTCCTGTTAAAAGTGGACGGATAATGGTAAAGTGACAATTAAAATGACCCTGCTTGCCGAACCTACCTCTCCAGAGGCATCGTCGCTGTCACCTACTTGACTGTTCACCCAACGTGCAACAACGAGGCAGCAACAGATTTACAACCGGCACAAGCCAGACTTGCTGGTTCCTGTTAAAAGTGGACGGATAAAGGTAAAGTGACAATTAAAATGACCCTGCTTGCCGAATCTACCTCCCCCGAGGCATCGCCGCTGTCACCTACTTGACTGTTCACCCAACGTGCAACAACGAGGCAGCAACAGATTTACAACCGGCACAAGACAGACTTGCTGGTTCCTGTTAAAAGTGGACGGATAAAGGTAAAGTGACAATTAAAATGACCCTGCTTGCCGAACCTACCTCCCCCGAGGCGTCGCCGCTGTCACCTACTTGACTGTTTACCCAACGTGCAACAACGAGGCAGCAACAGATTTACAACCGGCACAAGCCAGACTTGCTGGTTCCTGTTAAAAGTGGACGGATAAAGGTAAAGTGACAATTAAAATGACCCTGCTGGCCGAACCTACCTCCCCAGAGGCATCGTCGCTGTCACCTACTTGACTGTTTACCCAACGTGCAACAACGAGGCAGCAACAGATTTACAACCGGCACAAGCCAGACTTGCTGGTTCCTGTTAAAAGTGGTCGGATAAAGCTAACGTGACGATTAGGATGTCCCAGCTTACCGAACCTACATCCCCCGGTCGTCGCCGCTGATATGTACTTGATTAACCCAACGTGGAACTAAGAGGCAGCAACAGATTTACAACCGGTGCAAGCCCGGCGTGACAAGCCTGGCTTGCCCGCGGCTGCCTCACGTAGGCATCGCGTCGTCGCAAGCAAGGCTCATAGCGAGCGGGCGCACGCGCTGTGCCTGGCGGGGGCGGGGGGCGATGTGGGTCAAATCTCGGCGGCGGCGGCGGCGGCGGCGGCGGTGGCGGCGGTGGCGGCGGTGGCGGCGGTGGCGGCGGCGGTGGCACCGCGCCAGCAACGCGCGGCGCCAGCGAGCCGCCGCCCCCACCGCCCCCGCCCCCGCCCCCGCCGAGCTGCGTGTGCGGGCTCGCGGCGCCGGCGCCAGCCTCCGCCTCCGCCCCTGCCCTCGCCCCGCCCGTGCCCATCCCCGCCCAGGAGGAAGACAGGAGCTGTGGTGCGGCGCGCAGCCATGGGCACTCGACGAACAGGGAGGGGGGGAGGAGCGGCTGTGATTGTTGTCTCTTGGGACGACGTCAGGTAGCGCCAAGGATGTAGCTAGGACAACGGAGAGCTAAGGTGACACAGCGAAACTTCGATTCTTCCAAAATAAATAAGAAATTATTCAATTACTGTGTTATTCATAATGAGCTGTAGGGTGCAAATTATAAGATGAAAGGTTGGAATGTTCGGAAACTGTAGAGAATTGACATGGCTACAATTTGTATTTAGTCCTTTTTATGAACTGCGTCCGAACATCAGATATTCTAAAAAACGAAGCAAAAAAGTAATTTTCTTCTATTTCCCCCAACTTTTTTGTTGATTGCAAGGGTCAAAATCGAATATAAACGCCTGAAAAAATTCTCGAAACATCATTATCATCTACAGAAAAGCGCAAAGATAATTAAAGTTGATCATTCATTGGCGTTATGTGGTTATAAAAATTCAAACTTACTTAAGAAGTTAAAAAACACTTTTTTTTCATTCGTACGAAGTACTACAGCTAAATTGATTTAATTCCGGTGGAAAACGTGTTTTTTTACTTCAATTACGATTTAAAACAAAATATTTTAACCTTGGAGTCAGTTTTGCATGACTTAATCCGCTACCCCCCTTTGTTAGTTGAATTGTCAGAAAATCTATATATATAAAAGAAAGTCGTGTTAGTTACACTATTTATAACTCAAGAACGGCTGTACCGATTTGGCTGAAAATTGGTGAGCAGGAAGCTTAGAGCCAGGAGACGGACATAGGATACTGTTTATCCCGTTCGACAGCGTTCCTGTGTGAGAACGCACGTTTTTGCACGTTTTCGCACGTTTTCGCATGATTTCGCATGTTAGCGGTCATTGTTGCCTGTTGTAACCCATTGTTGTAACGCCGCACTGATAACAGAAGGCGATAATGAAAGCCGCCTTTCGTTCGCCGTTATATCTATACATAGTCGTGTTAGTTACACTATTTATAACTCAAGAACGGCTGTACCGATTTGGTGAGCAGGAAGCTTAGAGCCAGGAGACGGACATAGGATACTGTTTATCCCGTTCGACAGCATTCCTGTGTGAGAACGCACGTTTCTGCACGTTTTCGCACGTTTTCTCGTGATTTCGCATGTTTTCGCGTGATTTCGCACGTTTTCGCATGATTTCGCGGGTTTTCGTATGTTTGGGCGGAACGGAGTTCTCTGTTAAGGCGGAACAGAGTTCGCCGGGTCAGCTAGTATACATTATAATAATGTATACTATATTACTAATGCATTGTTACCAGTTACTAATGCATTGTTACCAGTTACTTCAAATTCCGATGAAAAAAATAATAGAAGAATCTACTCTTTTCGACAGTAATTTGTCATCTGCGCTGATACAGCAAATAAAGAAAGCAATTAATAATGCTTGAAAGAATAAACTTTTTACTTGATTCTCGCGTATTACAAGAATGTAAAGTTGTTTTCACATTTACAACAGCCGCTGTACTGATTTGTCGAGTTCCTTTCACAAAATTCAGAGCATTGCAGAACTATTTATTTTATTGGTAAACAAGTAACAGTAAACGATATAGTTTTCTGATTATTGCTGGCACGCCTTCGATTAAATTATCTCTCTCAACGTCACTGTCGGTGGTATGCTTGACGAAGATAAATTGCTTAAAAGTTTCCAGATAAATTAGTACACACTCCTGCATCTCCTAGTGCACATATGTCTCCAGACACTCGACATATCGATTGTCGCGGGTAGATAATCGCCATCGAACAGAAAAAGACTACAAACACGCACACATTTCCATTTCGTTTTCGGTTTCGATATTTTCGAAGCTTCACAGATAAATCTCGAAGATCACCAATGAACAAGTTCATTTTGAGATGTTAATTTTTTTAGTTAACTGAAGGAAAATATTTAGAAAATAACGTCTGTCTGTACGTCTGTTCGACCGTTCCTCCATTTACGAACAACACTAACACCTAAACTATTCGTAAGATTTATTCAAAAATGAATATTCCTCGATGATGATCACACGGTCTCAAACGACGCAAATTTCAGCGATTTTGAAAATAATTTTTGGAATTTTCGGGGCATTAAAGAAATGTTTTTTTAATCTCCCACATCATTCAATATTTTCATTACGAGCGTTTTATACACAATTATTTGTGAGTACAAGAGCTTCATATTTTTTTATGAAGGTTTCCGAAAACTCAAAACTTTCCTGTGAAAATGAACTCAAAATTGCACATTTTCAGAAATGATCAAACGACATATTCTTGGAAACGGTTCCAAATTTTTCAATGAAAATTGAATATTTGTCCAGGTTTCACTCATTCACAATATTCTTAAAGCCATATGTCAATTTGTCGACTAGAGGACCGAAAAATCGAGAAAATGTGAAAAAAAAATTATTTTAGGTGGCAATAAATGGAAGTTGGGAACGGAATGGAAGAAAATCTTAAACCTAGTCCAGAACAAAGAAATTAGATAACTAACTAGTAGGAGAAGCCTGTAGCACTACTAGTTTCTAAACACATTAGTACACTACTTTTATATCGTATACCTCATCTTATTTACCTCACACCTCATTAACATTACTAATCGATACATTCTTTCTCCTCTGTTTCCCACTTATTTCCTCTTTTTTCGCCTCCCTCTTCTTCATCTTCTGTGTCTCCCACTGGTAACTCTCCAATTTTCTTCGGCGTCTCCCTCTCCATCTCGGTATTCTTCTTCCTCTTCTTCTCCATCTCCTACTGTTCTTCTTTCTTCTCCATATCCTCTCTATCCTGGTGTGTCAACTTTTAACTTATTTTTTCCCCAAATAGAGGGGAATATGATGATGAATCTGATAATGATGAGGGGCGACGGTGGCCGTGAATTATAAAATGGAATGGACTGGGGTTGTTAGATATAGTTCTTGTGAGAGTCCAACCATGCCAGAAAACAGGTATTTTCAATGTTCGAGGCGGGACATGAACTCAAGACCTTTCATAACAAGTCGGTCCCAAACGACGTTGGCTACTAAGATCGGCAATAAAAACCTTAAATTACTAGAACCAAAGTATTCCACGTCTTGAGATCGAAATGCGATAAAAATAGAATGACGAAAGAATAAAAATGTGAAGTTGTGAAGTGAAGTAAGTAGACATACTGTCATCATAGTAGGTTTCTTCATTCATAGAAGATGCATTCATTTGTGCGTATATTTTATACATTGTATACAAAATTGTATTTAACTACTCCTAAAATATTACTTACATTTGCATTACTTACATTTTGTGTTAAAATTTTGAAATCAATATTTTCAGAGAAAGTAGACTTACAGAATGACTCATTCACTTTCTTTACTTCTCAGAAACGTAAACTGCATTTACAACAGGGGTCGGTTTTCTTTACTCTTTCCCTGCATTCATTGAAGAATGGGCAGATCGGAACCGTTTGTTCAGTTCTGAGTGAGAGCCTGCCAACCGCCCGACAAAGACCATGAAGAGCTCAATGACTGCCACGCACTTAGGGCTTCAGCCGGAAGCGGCCTCGAAAACATCCCGCCCACTGGCCAACGAGGCGGAAACGAAGAGGTATTTTGGCGCCTCCTACCTGAAGCGGCTACCTGAGACAGACTTAGGACATTCCTCGACCGGCTTTCGGCACCTCTTATTGGCTTCAGGACGCTCGTTTCCAATGCAAGATGACCCGTCTTACAGAAGCTGCTCACACAGGCCGTGCTGGTGGACGAGTATGCGAAAGCTTTCGATCGCGGAGTTGTTTTTTATTCTTAATTAGGATACCTTCAAGTGTACAAACGTGTAGGGTGCCAATACATATTGTGTTTGATCACATCATATCATTGATCATAAATGATGGCGGATGGTAACATCATGTTGACATCACCTCAAAATCTCCATAATTGCTGCGTTTGTTTTAAATGACCGGAAATAAAGTATTCTTACAGTAGTTTCCGGACACTTCATTTGATTAACAGTTTTATAGTTATTGCAGTTTTTGAGTTAAGTTTTTTAGTAAGTAATAAAAAGTCGTTGGGTGGGTGCGACACCGCTTTAACTGAGCACTGAAGTCTTCCATTCACAGTCAGAATGGTGTTCCGTCTTACACGTAAAGATTTATGCTTCTTCTCCTTAGAATACAAAGTAGGAATGTAATAATCGCTAAAGATTTGCTAAAAAAAATATGACATTAAATTGTGGTTTGCCGAAACTGCTACGATGTCAGAATTTTTTAAAATTATTTCAATTCTAGTTATTTAAGAAAACCATTACTTGCATAAGGCCCTCGGATGGCTAATAGACAGCTCGCTAGCTTGTGTATGAGGCGGTAATGGGTTTGAGTCCCGGTCGGAGCAAAATAGAGCTGCAGCTTTCTAATACAAATCGACTGAATTCCTTGAGTTGTGTGGCGAAAGAAAGCTCAGGTATTCCAAATAAGCTAGGTATGGTGATGGGAATACGTCATGCCCGCCACATGGCTCCCTTACTTCCAGGTGTGGATATAAAATAAAAACAGGGGGAGACTGCTAGCTCGCAAAAGTCGGAATAATCCGACCCTAAATGCCAAATACATACCTAATATAGTAACACATAACCGAATGGGTATATATAACCAAATAAATATAATAACTAAATATAATAATAAATACATACCAAATACATACCTACCAGTGTATATTGATCTCTACCTTTTTGTGATTGCTGTGACATTATACAGGAAATACAAGTTGTAAAGATGTTACGGTTGCTCACTTTTCTAAACAAGCAAGTATTTTTTTCAATGTTAGGAAAAGAACTGTTTAACTTGTTTTGAACTTGTACTTGTAATAACTAATTGTATTTCCGTCTCCTTCAGTGAAAATTTTTATAATGTTGTTGTTACATCATGTAAAGTATCCTCAAAAATCAAAATAACCGCTTAAAATTCAAGGATCTGCGGCATCAATCATATCGGCGGGGATTATTGATTTTGGAAAGAACACAAGCTTTAGCCCCATGCGTTGCTCACTGACAGATGGATGAACGGACGGACGGTCGGACAGACAAACGGACGGACGGACCGACGGACGGACGGACCGACGGACGGACGGACAGACGGACGGACGGACAAACGGACAAACGGACAAACGGACAAACGGACAAACGGACAAACGGACAAACGGACGGACGGACGGACGGACGGACGGACGGACGGACGGACGGACGGACGGACGGACGGACCGACGGACGGACGGACAGACGGACGGACGGACGGACGGACCGACGGACGGACGGACAGACGGACGGACGGACAGACGGACGGACGGATGGACGGCCGGGCGGGCGGAAGGACGGACGGACGGACGGACGGACGGACGGACGGACGGACGGACGGAGGGACGGACGGACGGGCGGACGGACGGACGGACGCAAGGACAGACGGACTAACGACGGAAGAACGAACGGACGGGCGGAAGGACGGACGAACGGATGAACAGTGGGACAGTGAGATAGCCAGACGTTTTGCCGTAAATCAATTTTTCGGCTTCAACGAAGCACAAAACTTGGACTCACACGTGACTACACAACGTGTTAGAGGACGTAATGTTCAATCTATTGAATCAGTTATCCATTTTTCCCTTGTGAGGGCCACACAACACAAGTTTTTTTCTTTCGAAAAAAAATCACTGTTTCTTGCCGCAGCATTACAATACTTTCTCTACGCGTGGCAGGGAGTATGGGAGAAAGCAATAACGCCGTTTATTGTCCCGTAATATGCGAAGAATGTGGAGCACCTCGTCCCTGAGCAGCAGCTACTTGCGGACGCGTGCCGGAGCAATCCGCTTCTGCCCGCAAGGCTGCCTGCGGCGGCGCAAATAGGCCGTCGGGGGGCGTCGGCGGCGGGGCGGCCCTTCGTCATACGGCGCGGGGCGGGGGCGGGGCGGGGCCGGGGGCGGGGGCGGGGCGGAGGGCCACAATTTTTAGCCCGCAGCGACGCCGCGGCGCCGTACATTGGGGCAAGATCCCGAAAAGCTGGCCAAAAGCCGAAAAAAAAAAAGGTTTTTACAGTCGACTCCGGTTATAGTGAACTATATATGACTAATATTTTTGGATCACTGTACTCCGGTTATTGTGAACTATAGATGACTAATATTTTTGGATCACTGTACTCCGGTTATAGTGATCTATAGATGACTAATATTTTTGGATCACTGTACTCCGGTTATAGTGAACTACAGATGACTAATATTTTTGGATCACTGTATCCGAGGTTTTCTATATCCGATGATGTTGAAAGTAAATATAATTTCTTTAAAACGGTTGATTTTATTAATACAAAGATACAGCAAAATGCGTTAACAAGACGAGCTGAAAATTTCAATATCTTTTTTTTTCCGTAAAAAATACACGTAAGACACCGCATGCCAGTCGTGATAATCTATACTCCTCATGTTTCAAGGGCGGGGAGAGGGGAGGATTCGCGTCTGGACGGTCAGGAGGCACCGCAAAATATTGCGGTGAACAGTCCTTCCCTGGCCGTTCGTAAATTACGCTTCTCTCACGTTTTTGTGAAAATGGAGCGTGTTAATGATCCAAAAGTTAGTGCTTTGTGTAATTGTCTCATAAAATAATTATTAAGGACGGAATTATTTTCAATTATTTGCTTCGTAATTTTTCATTAGTAATTTCTCTTGATCTTTCTCTAAAGTTCGTGCTCTCTCCACACTTGATTCTGCATTGTCCCCTGTATCTAAGCATAGTAATGCCGACTCCCTTCAATGCCTTGTGCACTGATAGAATACCGTCCCACTCTCCGGTCGTCGGTAAGATGTCTTTTCCGGTCCACTACCTTCACATCAGAAGATACTTCTTCGATTATGATCTTTGGCCAATTATATTTTTCCAAATAGCCTAGTGTTGGAATTTGTAACACCGAGGCGATATGCAGAATTAATTTCCAGGACGTATTTCCTACGTTCACTATAGCCGTGGTTCAGGTTTACTATAACCGAACTTTCCTATGCTATTTGTAATGTCAGTAAAACTGGACCAGTGATTGAAGTTTACTATAACCGAGGGTTCACTATATCCGAGTTCATAATAATCGGACTATTTAAAGGATTTGAAGAAAGCCATTCGGTACACTGGTTCCCATGTGTCTAATTCCACGTTTAGGAAAGATCCGAGGAATCACACTCTGCATCATTGGAAACGTGGCGTTGAACAAACAGCTGTTAGACGACACAAAGTTTGGGTGTAGCCTTTACTTTGAACATGTGTAGAAGTTTCGAGCAATTTTCATCATTCTAAATGGACGAAAATCGTGATGATAAGTACAATTTTTACATGTATATTTAAAAAACATGTTAAAATAATTAATAATTAATGTTCAAACAGTATTATAAATTAATTTCTTTTTTTAAGTGGGAAACAGTTATAAATTCCACAGATTTCCACAACGAAATTTCTAAAAACTTCATTCTTTACTATTTAGCTATTGAAATGTCCAAAAAAGCTGCTATTGGCTGTTATTCTGCATTTCATGTTGCCTAATGATTCTAATGATTGAAATATTTTTAGAAGCTTTTCAATTTTTACTCTGCCATATTGGAGCCTTCATTTTGTTCTTTGCAATGATTACATCGAAATAGGAATCCGCGAACCCATTTTTATGAAAATTGAAATTATTTTAGACGTTTTTCAATTTTTAATACGCCATATTGGATCCGCCATTTGTTTCTTTGAAAGTTTGACATTAAAGTCGTAAACAGCATACCCAAAAACTATTGTACACAAAGTTCCATTAAATTTGGGTAACCTTTCCATATTTTGGCCAGCTTTCCGGGCTCTTTGCCCCAATATGCGCCGCGCGAGCGGGCGTCGGAGGGTGAGAGGGGGAGGGGGAAGGAGGGTGCGAGTGTCGACGGCCGCTTCAGCCGCAGCGTAATGCTCGAGCGCCGTAACGGCACGGAGCCACGCGACCACCCGCACGACACGCCCCCTTCGCCCCGCCACGCCCCGCCCCCCTCGCACCCAACGCCCCGCGCGCGCGCGCACGCACGCCGGGCGCCGTGCGGCACGGGACGGATGGAAAGCGAAAGTCGGGGACGGGGAGAATAAGGCAACCCACTAAATCGGTTGTTTCGATAAGGTGGTGGCAACGCCGTTGACAGGAATAAGTAACGTTTTTTTAATCTATATATTTAAAAAATAAGGTATTCTGCCACGGCTTCGTTTAGAGCTTCTACTGAACCGATTGTTGTATTTTTTCTTTTAAATGAAAGAATATGATCCCTAGATGTGTTATCAGATATTGTTTGTGTTGATTCACCAATATTTCCGGTGTAAATTAATTAATTAAATCATTCTTTAATAGTACTTTTATCAATAGTCAATTGTTTTCTTTCAAAGGGTGGCAGTTTCAAAATCGATATACATGAGTCCATAGATGTGAGTCCACGCTGCTTGATGTTTTGTTTTGATTGTTGAGATTTGTTTACAATTCGTCAGGGTTTTGTTTCAGTGTAATAATTGCATTGTGGTGTTGACAGTTTGCATTTATTTGTTTCTGTGGTGTATTTTGTAGAGAACATTTGCACAGTGGGTTTTGCTCGGTTGTACTTTAGTGAAGTTGTTTACAGGTTATGTCGAATTCCGAATCGTTGTCCACGCGCCCCAAAAGACGCAAACGTACATTAACTGGACGCAGGGAAAGAGAAAGTCAGCGTAGGTGATAGTGAGGTCATTTCGTTTTCTATTGGGTCATTGTCTATGAAATATCAGTTTTATTCTGCTTTGTACTTTCCATGTGAGAGAAATTCTGCAAACGGTTTACTTGTGTTGCTTAAATGGGAAAATAAGTATACCTTTCAGCAATATGCCAGAAGAAATCAAACATTTGTTTATAGGAGATGATGGCACATCAAAAAACTTTAGAAATAATATCCTTCAGTATAAAAGTGCTACATCTTTTCTACCGATATTGCATTGTCACCTGGTCATGGGTCATACGTGTTCAAAATTTTGCCCTCAACATCCAAACAATGCAATATATTGTGAACTTTAGTCTGGGTACAGTATTTTAGATTTATCTCAGATCTCACCGTCAAATTTTGACGGGTTCTCACTAGTTTTTTTAATTTTTTTAAAAATTTAAGATCCCATCAACATCTACCACTATTGGAGTTAACGGTATGGTAACTATGAAGATGAAACGAAATGGTGATGATAAGGGGTGAAAGAACGAACACAAATACAATCACGCCTGAGGCGGAACTCGAACACGCGACCCCTCCGTCCGAGATCACTATGACATTACGGCCTTAGCAATCTCGGCCACCGAGCCGGCTATGTAACGTATTGTATGGATTATTTCGGAAAGATTACTCTGTGGAAAAAAAAAGGTTACTCGTTGTCAACGACTTTGCGAGGAGTAAGGCAACACATTGATTTAGTTATTTCAAAAAGGTTACACGGTAGCAACACATCGGTGATTAGTCCCGTAAGTAAAGTGCATGTTATTCCCAAGGATATCGCGGTGTCCTTCTCCCTCCTGAACGTGAGATCCTGCATCTACCTGCACGTTGGTTGGCATTCCTGTTTCCAGGTATCTCCTTAAGCTAGACACCGTCCTAGCCGGGACAAGTACTAAGCTCCTGACTGGTCTCATGATATACACGTAAGTGTGTTTTTTAGGGGACAGAATAGACAAGGAAGAGGAAGGAAAGATGGCGTGCGGTCCGTTTGTGAGGGTACTGCCCCGGCATTGACCTTGTGTTGATCGGAGAAACCACGGAAAAGTACCGATCAAAGCTGCCGGTCTCTAGAATTCTCCTCCAGACAGCGACTGAATTAGACCTAGCTGAAAAGGTAGTGTGGAAAATCCTGCCGCCGTCAGGACTGGAACCTAGGACCTCCCAGTCAGAGGCGCTGCAGTGACATCACTTGATGCACTGAGCTACCGCTCCCGGTGAAGAGCGAACGCCAACGCCACCCCAGGTTCCCGGGTAGGGGTCACCCGACCCGGTACTGGCGGGGCCCGGGGGCGCTTAACTGCGGTGATCTGACGAAAACCGGTGCTTTCGCCGCGGTGTGGGCATTGGCTCGCGAACAAAAATCTTGGAACGGCCCGGATCTTTCCTTCCTCTTCCTTGTCCTATCCTCCCCTTACACACACACTTACACTAACATGCACTACACTACCACATATTCCGGGAGACCGGTCGGGAGCTTAGAGCTTGTCCCGGCTGGAGCGGTGCCCCGCTGGTGGGAGAGTCCTGGTTAGGGGAAACCCCGATAGCCGTCGGTAGGTCGGTGCCGGATCTCGCCATCCAGCGGGGGAAGATCACCGCCATCTCTCGAGAAAAACATGCACTACACTAACGGGACTAGTGACCCAAGCAGTTGACGCGCCCGGAAACACGAAAAAATCAAATCAAATTCACTTTCTGGATGAGAATTCTAGTGGCCGGCTGCTCATATCGATAGTTTCCCGTGCTTTCTCTTATCAATACCTGGAGAATGTTTGAGAAGTTCCTAATAAAAGAGCCACGGATCGAGCCACGCACAAATTTCTTCCTCTTTCTTGTCCCCACTTCTCTTCTCATACGTATAAATCCCCTCTTACGCTTCATGCTCTTCATTACCTGACCTGTCGGGAGCTTAGAATCTGTGTTAGAGGTGGCGCTCCGCTGCTGACGATACCTGGAGAACGAATCGCGTAGGTTGGCGCCGCACCTCGCTCCCAACCGGCGGAAGAACACCGCCACCTCCTGAGATAGTGTTCAACTCTGAATAAATATATCTTTTCGATAGAATACGTCAGCAAAATAAGATGCAGGAGTAGAACTTTTGTAAAGATGCAAGCGGCAACAGAATAACATGTTTTCGTTTCATGTAGCCTTACCGAACGATATCCTGGGTAGATTTTAAAGGATATTTCAAGTCTATATACTTTTAACCTCCTTATATTTGAAAACGAGGCATATACGTATCCGTTAATACAGTCTAAGTAGATGTGAATTTTTGCCACAACACAACCGCACTGAACTAGGCATGTGGCTTTTTCGAAATAACGATTTAATTGCAAAAGCTGTGAGGGTACTTTCTAGTGGAGTCCTTCAAAATCTACATACATCCCTCGCAGAGGAAGGTTCCTTTTTGACCTATGATAAGTTAAATAAAATTTAAAGTAGAAAGAAACATACATATTTAAACATCGCTTTACAGTTCAATATCACTAATTCTATGGTAAATACTACAGAACTTTGGGTTCTATGTTCTAATAAACTATAATATTATAATTAAATAAAAATAAATTTTAATAAAGTAAGGTACACAAAATGTTTTCAGTTTTTTAAATTTTTATTCCCCTTTCGGTTTAATCGCAGTTGCATGACCCCCACCATCTCCCTTAATAATAAACGAATTTTCTCTATAACGCGTTTATCGCCTCGTAAGGAATCAGCACTCCAAACACACGTGGTTTGATATGGCTTTAATCCTTCCAATTAGCACTGCCGGGAGAACATAAGTATTTGTATCGTGTCACATTGTCACGCATCAGGACTCTCATAGTCGTAGAATTCCTACTTTCTTCAGAATACGGTTTCGTGGTTGATCGCATCCTGAATATCTGACCACGTAAACCTGTTCCAGCGACAGTTGATTAAACCTGTGAAGGGAAAGTTGCTCTCACGTCATTGACTGTTTGATTGTTTCGTGAATCCGGGCGTGTCAACAGCGTTGATCATTATTCCCGAAAGGGTAGTTCACGCCCCGCTGGTGGCGAAATCTGACGCCGGTCTACGCGCACGCTTGCGAGGGTCAGGTATCTCCCCCAGCCGGTACATCCCCCAGCCGGAATCTCCCCCAGCCAGTATATCCCTCAGCCGGAATCTCCCCAGCCGGTATATCCCCCAGCCGGTATATCCCCCAGCCGGTATATCCCCCAGCCGGAATCTCCCCCAGCCGGTATATCCCCCAGCCGGTATATCCCCCAGCCGGTATATCCCCCAGCCGGAATCTCCCCCAGCCGGTATATCCCCCAGACGGTATATCCCCCAGCCGGAATCTCCCCCAGCCGGTATATCCCCCAGCCGGTATATCCCCCAGCCGGAATCTCCCCCAGCCGGAATCTCCCCCAGCCGGTATATCCCCCAGCCGGCACTACCCCAATCGGGACAAGCTCTAAGCTCCCTTCTGTTCCTCCGATATGCACGGTAGTGTACTGTGTGTAAATGTTAGTGAAAGGGGCACAAGGAACAGGGAAATATTCCGCGCGATCTATGGCCCGTTTGTTAATTGTTACTGCTCCGACATCCGGCTGGTGTTGATAGGAGAACTCCAGATCTAAGCAGCCAACCGCTAGAATTCTCCTTCACGCAGCGGCTGAATTCGACTTAGCTATCTAGATAGTATTGGGGCCACCGTCAGGGTTCGAACCCAAGGTCCTCCTGGTCAGAGCCACTCCAGGGATCGTGCGATGCCCTGAGCCACCTCAGCAGGTAGTTTTACATGATCCGCGAGAAGCAGTAAGTGATGCAGATGTCGGCCAAGAGACGCAGTGGACGGGTTGAAACTTCCCACATCCCAATCAAATATACTGCCGAGCTGATGTTCGCTGGTCGATCGTCTAATTCTTTTCTTTTTGTTCGGAGTTACGGAGTCCGCATGACCTCCTCGCACGCTTGAATGGATTATGATGGATATGATCGATTGATTGATTTTTTCGTGTTTCCGGGCACGTCACCTGCTTTGGTCATTAGTCCAGTTAGTGTAGTGCATGTTTTTTTCTCGAGAGATGGCGATTATATTTCGGATGGCGAGATCCGGCGACGACCAACCGTCGCACGGTGTGACCAGATGGCAAAAACGTGGCCAAAACCTCAAAAATTAAAATTTATTTTGAGTGTTTCCGACCATTCCACTTGAAAGATGAATGTTTCGCACATCTGTTGTGAAATTATGAAGGATAATCCCTGTACCTGCTGCGTGCAGTGGAAGTTTGAAGTTGGAGTACACGGTCAGTGCTCTTCTTGCGTCAGAGGCGATAGTAAGCTGTGCTTTCCAATAGTTATAAAAACGCGCTACAAAACTATTTTTACTGTGTTTTGCAATTATGAATGTCCCTGTTGGTGGTAAGTAACACAAAAATTATGTTAATTTACTATGGATTACGATTATTTATATTCCATGCAATGTGATATAAAATCTAACTAGCCTAAAAGTAATATATAACGCAATATAACACCTGCAAATTTTAATGACAATTTAGCTTGTATATTAATCATTCAGTTAAAAGAAAATTTGGTTGCGCCTCGCTGCAGATTCGTGTCTTATGAAATATTTTCTATCACAGTGTATATCTCGTAGCGGCAACCAGCATTACTGAGCGGGGACTTAAAACTAACAATCATTCCATTCTCAAGTTCTGTACCGGCAAATATTGTGAATTGCTTGTGATTATGAATATTAGTCATTAGAATATGACATTACCTCTTAAGTTAATAAGGTATGGCCGAGTATAAACGCATATTCAAGTTTTATAAACTATTGTTTTTCTGAGCACACGCATCTCTGCGACACGCTGCATTAGATAAATTAAGTGATTCGTTCAAAGAATTCAGTGAAAGAAACATTTATAATAAATTGTTTAAATTGCATTCAGCTATAAGATTACTTGATCATCTTTCTAAAAATGCATTTTTCGCGCGGAAGCTGCCAAATAAGGTTTACTGAATAGTTAGTAAAGAATGAATGCGTCATGGAACTGGTAAAATAATTTCGCATGGAATTTTATCAGTTCGTCGAAATATATTTGTATAGATAATTAACTAATTCTTCCGAATACACGTGAATTAATAAACGAGATTTTCTTTCTGTGATCGTAGAGATTGTTTCAATTTTCCTTGAAGGTACCCCGCGGTAGCCTGATTAGTAAAATTAATCGACAATTTAGTTCACGATTTTTTTCAAACATAATGAGTGCGCATAAAGATTTATAACTTTATTCGTCGAATAGAGTATTTAAATAAGTTATGAATGAAGCAAACACTTATTGCAAATTTCTGCAGTTTTAGGTTTTATGACTAATTTCTTATGTGCGTGTGCAACTCGCGCGGAACTGTGCCATAGTGAAATATATGAAAAGTTCTGTTCAAAGCATTTTGTACAAATAAGAAATGCGTATAACGATCTATAACTCATATAAACGAATAGAGTAATTCAATAAGTTATAAATAAAGTAAACACGTATTGCAAATATCTGCGGTTAGAGGTTTTATGACTAATTTTCAATGTGCGTGTGCATCTCGACGCGGAACAGAGTATTAGTGAAATACACGAAGAGTTCATGGGGTTTTGTACTAATAAGAAATGCGTATAACGATCTATAACTCATATAAACGAATAGAGTAATTCAATAAGTTATAAATAAAGTAAACACGTATTGCAAATAACTGCGGTTAGAGGTTTTATGATTAATTTCTTATGTTTTGTATAAGTTGTGTCTTAATTACATTTTCGGTCGCCATATTGGATCCGCCATATTGTTTTGTGTAATTTTGATATCAGATATGAAATCAGCGACCTCGAAAACTCCCATGTACAAGTTAGTAAATGAATTCGAACCCATTTGAGGTTTTGGCCACGTTTTCACCATCTGGTCACCGTGCGTCGGCGGGGTCTCCCCCTAACCAGGACTCTCCCACCAGCGGGACACCGCCCCAGCCGGGACAAGCTCTAAGCTCGGTCTCCCGGAATATGTTAGTTAGTTAATGCCTTATTTTACGAGACTCCGGCCATCAGGCCTGCTCTTCCGTCTAACCACGCAAATTTCGCTCCCCTACGTGTAGTGCATGTTTTTTTTGCTACGCTCCTTTCACCACCAAGCGGAGAAAAGAGGTATTATCTTGGGCGACGAAACAGGTGGAACTCAATTTTGCTCAGAGGCTTCATTTAGGCTTGAGGATCTTTTACATGCAGTAAATCTACTACATGAGACAGCCGGCTTTACTTCCCCTCCGAAGGCGTACGAAGAATTTTTTGTCCCTTAAAAATCCACGGCTTCGATCGGGTTTGAACCCGCAAACTCGAGTACAACAGTCCGATACGCTAACCGTTATACCACTGAATCCACTATGTGGTAGTGTAGTGCATGTTAGTGTAAGTGTGTGTGTACGGGGAGAGGATAGGACAAGGAAGAGGAAGGAAAGATAGCGCGCGGTCCATGGCCCGTTTGGTAGGGTACTGCTCCGGCATTCGCCTGGTGTTGATTGGAGAAACCACGGAAAACTACCGATCAGAGCAGCCGGCCACTAGAATTCTCCTCCAGACAGCGACTGAATTCGACCTAACTGAAAAGCTAGTGTCGAAAATCCTGCCACCGTCCAGACTCGAACCTAGGACCTCCCGGTCAGAGGCGCTGCAGTGACATCAGTTGATGCACTGAGCTACCGCTCCCGGTGGGGATGGGTTATGATGTGACATACTCCTCCACGCGTCCTCTCTGGATCGAGAGAGACGATGACCTGATGATGGACTAGTCGATAGGCTGATGGGGAAGGGAATGGAAAGATCGTGCGGGAGCCGAACTTCTTAACCAATCTCCATGAAATCACGGAAGTTGAGTAGTTCGATTTATTGATTGATTGTTAGTGTCTCCAGGCGCGACAACAAGTATGGTCATTAGTTCCCAACGTGTAGTGCATGTTTTTTTGCTCAGGAGGTAGCGTTGGTATTTCCCCGCTGAATGATGATATCCAACGCCCACCTATCGTCGACTAGTGGGGTTTCCCGCAACCAGGTATCACCCACCAGGTATCTCCCCCAGCCGGGACAGGCTCTAAGCTCCCGATGGTCTCCAGGCATGTGTGGTAGTGTAGGGCATGTTAGTGTGTCTGGGTAGTCCGGGGCCCATTTGTTAGGATACTGCTCCGACATTCACCTAGTATTGATCGGGGAAACTACGAAACTATCGATGAGAGCTGTCTGTCGCTTGAATTCTGCTCGAGAGAGCGATTGAATTTGATCTAGCTTATAGGCTAGAGTAGAAACTCCTGCCACCGTTGGGACTCGAACCTAGAATCTCCCGGTCAGAGGGACTGCAGTGACATCGGTTGTTGCCCTAAGCCATCTCTCCCGGTTTAAGCAGTTCGAGACGGCACGGGTCTCTGGATGGGTGATCAGCTGGGAACCTCGTATACTAACGAAATCCCTGATCAATAGGGAAAAAAAGGCAATGACTTACGATTTGACCTTTCACTGACAATATTCAAGAAAAATTACTCCACATTCAAAGCCAAAGAGGCTTGGAATATTGTTACATAATTAATAGAATTTTTAAAAATCTCGAAACGATTGGGATAAGAATAATTGGGAGGTTGGTTGGCTGTGATTCAAACAATTTCTAATAAATTGAGTTGCCCTAAATGATTTATATTTTAAACATTTTATTAAGATTTTTTGCATGTATTCATGAAAAGTTTAATGATCAAACCCCCTGTTAGCCATATTGCTCAAAAAACGTTTCAGAAAGATATTTTGCGTCATAAATTAGGCCTTCAACCACAAGGTTTTAGCCAATACGTAATTGTGTATCCTGTCTCTTAAAATATATTTCTAGCTTGAACATGCAGATAATTCCTTTAAAAACGTACGCAAGTGTTCTTGCCACTTAACAATTCAGAACCTTGAATTTAGTCACGAATCGCCTAACAACAATGTGTTGCTGGCCAGAGGTGTACATAACACATGCTCCTTCTCTTTATAACATCAATATGCGGGCAAACAACATCCCTGATACTTAGAAATGTGAAACAAGAATTCTTCTCCCTTCTTTGGCGAAATTTAATGTCTCTGGGCTATTGCCCAACATACTTGCGTTATGTGCTGAACGCTCGGTTAAGCAATAATAACATTCTTCTTTGGTCGTTCTGCAATTACTTTAATGCTTATTGACGGCTGTTAGCAAAACAACATTCGCCTCTAATGAAGAAATATGTTTGCAGTTGTACGGGACGAGATCTTTTAAGTGAGTTATTTTTTTGAATATGGAGGCAGATGCAATTGTGAAAAGCATTTCGTGTAGCTCGGGTGACATATACAGTCGGGTGTAAACATCTGCCAACCATGAAGTATGGTAGTTTCTTCAGCTTCTTTACTTGATTGGTTATTTCATTACATTAAAAGTTTGATTGTCACAATAGATTGCAAAATAATATATCAAATATGCGTAAAGGAAGAGTATTTCTAGTTCAAACGGCAGTGCACAAATTGTTTACTGTATGACCTCAGTCATTTTTAAATATACTGTTCATATATTGAGGAATTGTACTCGTTTTTATATCAAAACTTCTTTCTCTTGTCAGTCTTTCAACAGGGCAGTTTTCTCTGAAGTTGTACAGGAGATCCTGTCTACGAAGAATGGATTTGTGAAAGTGTGCCTGAGCTCGTTCGAAGAACAAAAAGTGTATGCTTACCATATAAGACCTTTAAAAGACATTTAAAAGAGAACTATAACCACTTCCTGGGTATGTGACGTGCTGTTTTATTCCATAACAAGCCGTTTGTCACCTGAAAACAAAGAAAATATAATAGAATATTGGCCATCAATAGTAAAGAGAACCCTTATTCAAAATAGAATACACTCATCTTTGTCTTACTGACTCCAGCTTAATGTGAGGAGTGAGGAGAATATTTTGGTAGTGATGGTGGCAGTGAAAGTAGTCGCCTAGTAAACCATGATAATGTTTAAATTTGTGGGGAAAAATACAACAGTAGATCGCGATCTTCAAAATCCTGGTTAACTGATGCTTTGAGGCACTTATAACAAGTATCAACAAAATAATTCTTCGGGAAACGAAACATATTACAGTCGACTCTGGTCAAAGGGAACTCGGATGTAGTGAACCCTCGGTTATAGTGAGCTTAAGTCACTGGTACCGTTTTACTTACATTACAAATAAGAAATCTCGGTTATAAAAAACCTGAAGCCCGGCTATAGTGAACGTAGGAAATACAACGTCCTGGAAATTAATTTCCTTCTGGAAAATAATATATTACCTCAGCGCCACAAATTCCAACACTAGGCAGCTTGAAAAAAATGTCGTCGGCCAAAGGCCGTAATAGAAGAAGTGATGGTAAGGAACCACTTTACTGATGACCTTATGTCATCCAGTTTCATCGCGTAAACAAAGGTCGTGTCCTGCGTGGGCATCAACTGGCGGTGGCGACGCGCGATTGCTTGCTTCAGTTTCAATCTTGGTGCTACTTGATATTCCGCGACAAAGCGCGTTGAGTTCTACGTAACGGACAGGAAGCACACGATTATCGCTGCCTGCCGCTATCAAAATATCCGTTTTAAATTCGCAGGGTTTTCACTTAGTCCAGTTTAATTGTAGAATGTCATTTTTTGGGAAAAGTTTCTGAACAGTTTAGGCGATAATGTTAACCGTAGACGGACGGACAGACAAACGTTTCTTCGACAAACCAATTCTTTGGAATCAATGACCACAAAACGTGATTCTGACTACACGTGGAGGAAATAATTTTCTACATAAAGAACAATATGTATTCACCTTTTCGATATCAGGACTTCTCGATACGAGTTATATGTCAACAAATTCTCTCTTTTTTTTCCCCAGCAGTATAATACTTTTTTCTGTAAGTAGGCGAGAATATAAAACTAGCCCGCAATACAAGTTTACCTCCTGCATATTCGCATCGGAAACGATACATCGAAAAGCCTTAAAAATATTGTTTCGTATTTCGTGTACAAAAGTATACCTTTTTGAACGTTCGGAAGGATTGGATATTTTTACGTGTGATCACGTTCCTTAAAACTAGGTGACACGAATTTTGTTTCTATAATTGATTGATTGATTTTTTCGTGTTTCCGGGCGCGTCAACTGCTTTGGTCATTGGTCCCGTTAGTGTAGTGCATGTTTTTTCTCGGGAGATGGCGGTGATCTTCCCCCGCTGGATGGCGAGACCCGGCGATGACCTACCGTCGGCTAGTGGGGTTTGCCCCTAACCAGGACTCTCCCACTAGCGGGGCACCGCCCCAGCCGGGACAAGCTCTGAGCTCCCGACCGGTCTCCCGGAATATGTGGTAGTGTAGTGCATGTCAGTGTAAGTGTGTGTGTAAGGGGAGAGGGTAGGACAAGGAATGAGATGGACAGATCGCGCGCGGTCCGTGGCGTTTTTTGTAGGCTTCTGCTCCTGCATTCGCCTGGTGCTGATCGGAGAAACCCCGGAAAACTATCGATCAGAGCAGCCGGCCGCTAGAATTCTCCTCCAGACTGTTTCTATAACTTCATCTACAAAAGGAGTGGACTCTTTGGACGTTCTATCATACTTCAGAGGGTACTCTTACTCCTTAGTATAGGTTGCCAAACCGTTTTAACTTTGGCACCAGAATGAAAGTGTTTTCACTTTTAAAATAATAATTTACAATGGGTAGAATATTTGCATGGGACTCTGTACATTGAAATTGGAGTTTTTGAGATCACTGTAGGAAGTTGTTTTCAATCTAAATTCAATTAAATAATAAACAGATATTTTCAGTTTAAAAATGGTATTCAAGACTTTGAATCACGTCTAGTTTTTCACAAATGAATGAATATGACGCGTGCTATTTTTAATGATTCAATCAGTGGCGAATCCGGTACATTATTTGAAATATACCGCACATTATGGAACCTGCCTCTAACGTTATCTTTTATTTTGAGCTTTTCTGAAATCCCAATACTATGAAATTCCGTCCTTAATAATTATTTTATGAGACAATTACAGAAAGCACTAACTTTTGGATCATTAACACACTCCATTTTCACAAAACTTGAGAGAAGGGGAATTTACAAACGACCAGAGAAGGACTGTTCACCGCAATATTTTGCGGTGCCTAGCGACCGTCCAGACGCGCATCCTCCCATTTGCCCGCCCTTGAAACGTGGGGGAGTATAGGTTATCGCGACTGGTATGCGGTGCCTTCCCCTGCGCTAGCGAATTCTCTGGACAGCATTAAGAACTGTTTGAAACTTCTCACTTTAGCGTACTTCAGAGTGCTTACGGATGCGAAAGACTGTCTGGCTCTCTGTAACAAAACAGGTACGTTTTCGCATCTGTTTTAAATCTCAATAATTTTTTGGAGGATTACCGAACTTATGGAATATGTCTTTTATACTTCGAATTACAAGGTATACCGGGGGGATACGAGGTGTATCGGAGATTTCGCCGCTGGATTCAATGATTAGCCACCATTCTCGAGAATTGTGGTATCTACAATTCTTTTTCTGCAGAAATCCGCTGGTCCTTATACTTCCGCAAAACATGAAACTAACTCTATATTTTGGTGCCTTAACCACGGGGTGATAGTTCTTATCAACAACAATTTCTGTCTGGATTATAGAAGCTCTGCTTTATACGAAAGTGAACTTACAATAGACCTTAGACTAGATCGTTTTAATCACGTTGATTAAATGAAATTCTTCTGGAACATAATCAACTTCGATTGGTGTTTCAAGTTCTTGTCTGTTGTTTTGGGGAAAGTTTTAGATAGTGAAATATTACCAAGGGGTTAGTCTAGGAGCAGAAAGAATTTATGGGTACATTATCTCCAGCCTGAGTTTATGGGTATGTCCTCGAATCTTCACTGTTTCTTTGAAATAATTAATCCTTGTTCGTTATTACAGGCTTTGCGAGGTTTTGAACAATTACATAAAGTACAAATACGTACCTTTTAACACTGATTTTTAAGTTACAATTAAAAAGAGAAATAATTTTTGAGGAATATTCAGGAAGGATCCTCTAGTTAAAATAATTAGTGTTCGCATTTTTTTGTCTAATTTCACAATAATAGTGTTTATAATTTTCCTTTAATTCATTTTAATTACGGACAATGCAACAAATGTTTTGAATTTCGAATGTGTTAGTTATTGAAAAAAGAATTGGTGAAGTACCTAAATTAAATGAGTCACTGAGCAAAAGTATCAATTATCACTGTTATCAAATGTCACTCTCTCCTGAAGAGGTGCCTGGCGTAGTTGCCTGTTTTAGAACGTGAAAAGTCATTTGAAGTACATATCTTCGGGATCGTAATGCAGTTCTTGTAACAAACGCGGCTTTTGTGGGTTTTGCTCACGTTACGACTTAATATCTGCATGCTATTCGTTGTATAAATCATATTTTCAATTGGTAAGTTGTTTAAATTTATAAATCATAACCACTATTGTAATCCACTGCTTTTCCTAAATTTTTCCATTTTAAAACAAAAAAACTGTGACGCGATAGCAAAAACATAATTTTGTTTCTGACATTAGTGGCAAGAATAATTTCAAAAACGAACCTAATTTTACAGAAGTGTTATAATCAGTCAACAATCATTAGTCGCTGTCAATTCCTCCTTTCACACTACGATGATAGGGGGACAATTATATCTGGGGGAACATGACTAGCACTCTGTGACACCCTGAGTGAAATATACCCTGCGTTCCACACCCTGTGTGAATAAAAATCTGAACTGTCATGGCTCAGAGGTCCAGACAGTGATTTCAGAACTGATTTGTCCGTCTAGTATGGTAATTTGTAATTATATTTGGAAGATTACGTTTTAAATTTAATGTTTTATCACACATAATTAAGTTAATAATAGACTTGTAGGCTGAATAATATATTGTACGCTTCAAGTGTGATAAGCCAGGAACCTTGGAATTAGTTTTTAATGATAAAATCAACATTTAGCGTTGGAATATGACATTGTGTTCAGTCAACGAATACGCGTTGTTAGGACAACGGATCAACAAGGGTTAACACACGTAAGCGGTTGGTAAGGTGCGATCGGGTTTTCAACATAGGCTGAGTATTATGTAGATGATCGTAAACCGGGAATTTGTTAAATTGTTAAACGTTAGTTTGAAATTTGATAAATTGGTCTTGTGAAAAGTCTGATATTAAATTGTAATTGATAATTTGTATTAATACAACGGTTGGAAGTTGGAATTAAACAGACTCCATGTTTCGTGGAGATATACATTAGGGGATTCGGTAGATGGAATAATTTTCCAATAAGTAGATGAATAGTCAGTCGCGAGTTGGTGTTTCATACGAAACAGATAGGGAAAGACGCGACCGCGTGTTAAAATTGCGGGGAATATTAAAGTCAAATTATAGCAATCGTTGGGGATATTCTAGAACACATTTTTTTAATTTAGGAAAGGACACAAAAATTGGCACACCAGGGACCATTTTCTGATAGTCATCCGGGAAGTCATCGTTGAAGATTACGAACGTAAGCTTACGAACTATAGTAAAACCCGTACGGCGTTTCAAAGTTTAAAGTGAAAGTAATTCACATAAATTTGACAGAACTGTAATGTATCGACGATAAGAATACATGTTAAATTTATATTGTTGAAAAAGGCTGATAATTCATAGTAGTTGCCATCAGTCTAATAATTGATTCCAATCAATAGAACTTCCAGGAATCGTGATTCTGTATATAATTTCACGTCCACATGCAACAGGTAAGGAGTGTTTGTTTGTGTCGAACTCATGGTTAGGTAGAGTTAGAAAGTAAAATCGAATAATTCAGTTTTAAAATAAGCAAGAGAACTTCTTTCAAAAGTATCACACAAGATTTGATTAAAATTCTGTAATTCAATTAAAAGGTTTAAAAACAACTCAGTGTTTTTGTGCTGATAACTTATCAGTTTAGAGAACAGACAGCAGAAGAAAATTAGAAGAAAGGAAAGGAATGTAATTTACGTTCATTTTACTGTAAGATATGTTTTGTGATGCTCAAATCCAACGAACCTTAAAAAATGAAAGATAATTACGCGGACCGATGATGATTTGCCTTTTTATTTTAAAAAATGTATAAGTAATTATATTTATTATTTAATAATAAATGCGTATCACGGACTTATCGCATCGTAACTGTAAACCGTAAAAAACGTTATTATATAATTTATCATTTGTTTAACAGTAAGAGTTGACTTTTATCGAAATTATTAAGAAGTGAAGTTATTAAGAATATAAAACAATTTTATGTACATTTTTCCAGAGTGTATTGTGTAAGACCTCAGAGGCCCCGCATACGCATTCATGTAATTTCCCGGGTCCATCCATCCTACGGTTAATATTTACATAAATAATTTATTTTCTTGATAAAAAATTTCACCATTGTTTCGTCCATTTTTAATCTTAACATTTAACTTTTATTGAAATTATTAAGAAATTATGGTATTAAGAATTTAAAAAAAAATTATGTGCAATTTTCGAGAACGTATTTGCGCAGGGCATCAGAGGTTCTGAATGTGCATCCTTGTGGTTTCTTCATTGCAGTTCAGTAGGGTTAATAGTTACATAAATAATCATTTGTTTTAATCATCAAAAATTTCATCATTGTTTCATCCATTTTTAACATTAACAGTGAACTTTTATTGAAATTATTAAGAAATGAAGTTATTAAGAATTTTAAAAAAAATTATGTGCAAGTTTCGAGAACGTATTAGCGCAGGGCACCAGAGGTTCTGAAGGTGCATTCTTGTGCAGCCATCCTAGGGTTAAACGGGCGTGGGCGGGAGGCCGCAAGGGGTGTTAGCGGCGCCTCCCATCCCCTCCCGCGTCGCGAACCCACAGCCTCCGGAGCCGCGACCGGCGCCTGTCCTTCTAGGCGGCCGCCGCGGCGTTGGCGACCGTCTGCTGCTGCGGCGGCGGCGGCTCGGCGGGCGCCGCTCCTTATACGGCTCTGGCGGCAGTGCCCCTCCCCTCCCCCACCCCCCTCCGCGCGGCTCCTCTCACGTGTCCCACCCGCCCGCGGCGGCGGCGGCGGCCGAACAGGTGCTGGGGCAGAGGCGGGAGTCTGAGCGAGAGGCAGGTAGCCGCGTCGGCGGCGGCGGCGGCGGCAGCGGAGGAATGTCGACGGGCAGTGGCGGCGGTGGGTTCTCACGGGCGCGCCGCCAGCCGCCGCCGCCGCCGCCCCGCCCCGGCCGGCGCCAGCACGGCGCCGGCCCCTCCCGCTCCACTCCTCGCCGCCGCCGCCGCCGCCGCCGCCGCCGCCGCCGCCGCCGCCGCCGCCGCCGCGAGGGCACCAGCTGTGCGGGCGTCAAGTGCCGCGACTCGAGACCGCGGAGGGAGAGAGAGCGAGAGAGCCGGCCAGCCAGCGAGAGAGGGATAGAGACGGGACTGACAGCGCGTGATTCACGGAGTGATGGAGAGCGAGGAAAGGGAAGGGCACGGAAAGAAATGAAAGGAGACCGAGGATGAGGTAATGAGAGGGAATTGACGAGGATATGAAAAAGAATCAAGGACGAAATGGGTGAAAGGAGACTGGGGGGAGATTTGGGGGCTAATATAGAAGGGAACTATCAGAGGGGGACAGCGAGAAAGAGACAGCGCGGGATTCCTGGTGAGGGGGAGAGGTGAGGAAAGAGAGGTGGAAAAAGATAAAAGGAGTAGGAGGAGAGGGAACGAAGGGTGGAGGATGGGAGTTGGTGAGGTCATAAAAGCAAGAAACAACGACAAAACGGGAGGGATGTGTCAGGGAGAGTTTAGTGGGAAACGGATAGGCGAGGAGATGTCGAAGGGCAGCGAGGGAGAGAGACAGACAGACAGACAGACAGAAAGAGAGAGACAGAGAGAGAAAAAGAGTGTGTATTGACAACCCGAGAATCACTGTGTGATGGAGAACGAAGGAAGAGAGACGGCAAGAGATAAAATGAGAAGGAGGTGGTACTAAGAGGAAATTGGAGAGGACATGAAAAAGAAACAAGGATAAAACGGAAGACAGGTGTCTGGAGGAGGTTTGTGGGGAGTGGAGAGAGGAGTTATCGTAGAAGGAAGAGAGCGAGAGAACGACAGCGCGGGATTTCTGGTGAGGTGGAGTACAGATAGAAGGGAGACGATCAATGATAAAAAAGAGGGTGAAGACAATTTGCAAGGTCTCGAACAGTCACGTTGTGAAAAACAACAACAAAACGGGAGGGATGTGATTGGGGAGAAGGGGCCAAGAGAAAAGCCAGGCGGAGTTAGAAAAAGAGAGAATGCTGTATGAGCGACGAGACCAGAATTGAGGGAGGTCCATAAATGACAAGAAAAGAGAGGCAGTGCGGAATTCACGTGGACGGAGAGCAAGGGGAGAGAAGGGAGACGCGAGAGATAAAAGGAGGAGAAGGAGGTGATAAGAGGAAATTAGCGAGTACGTGCAAAAGACACATTTTGAGAAACAAGGACGTCACCTGAGAGAAATGACAAGAAGGTTTTAGGGGGAAATGGATTGATTGATTGATTGATTTTATCGTGTTTCCGGGCGCGTCAATTGCTTTGGTCATTAGTCCCGTTACTGTAGTGCATGGGTTTCTCAGGAGATGGCGGTGATCTTTTCCCGCTGGATGGCGAGATCCGGCACCGACCTACCGTCGGCTAGTGGGGTTTCCCCCTAACCAGGACTCTCCCACCAGCGGGGCACCGCCCCAGCCGGGACAAGCTCTAAGCTCCCGACTGGTCTCCCGGAATATGTGATAGTGTGGTGCATGTTAGTGTAAGTGTGTGTGTAAGAGGAGAGGATAGGACAAGGAAGAGGAAGAACAGATCGCGCGCGGTCCGTGGCTCGTTTGGTAGGGTACTTCCCCGGCATTCGCCTGATGTTGATCGGAGAAACCACGGAAAACTACCGACAGAGCAGCCGACCGCTAGAATTCTCCTCCAGACAGCGACTGAATTCGACCTAGCTGAAAAGCTAGTGTCGAAAACCCTGCCACTGTCAGGACTCGAACCTAGGACCTACCGGTCAGAGGCGCTGCAGTGACATGAGTTGGTGCACTGCTACCGGTGGAGAAATGGAGAAAGGATGAGTTATCGGAGGGGGCGAGAGAGACAGAGAGCATGGTTCACGATGAGGTGTAGGAGGAGGAGAAGACGAACAGATATTAATGAAGGAACGGAAGGTGATGTAAGGCAATTGGTGAGGACGTGAAAAGACTCAGAGAAACAAAGACAAACGGAATAAATGCGATGGGGGATAGGGGACGTTTACTGGTTGAGATTAGCCAAGGAGAGAATGAGGGTCGAGACTGGATTTCACAGAGATCCAGAAGTGATAATGAAGAGAGAATCGCGAAAGAAAAACAAAGGACGGAAAAAGAGAGAGCAACACGGAATGGCGATATTCATACATGTCACCGTGTGAACGACAGAAAGGAGAGGTCTAGAGAGGATGAGAAGAGCGAGATAATATGAACAAATAGCGAGGACCTGAAAAACATGACTAGACGAAGGAGGAAGAAAAGGAAAATCGTGGGAGCTGAAGATAAAAGACCAGACAGGAAGCGAAGAAGAGAAGAGGAGGAGAAGGTGTAGGGCAATAAGGAGAAATGGCGGAGATTGGAGGGAAAATTAGAAGAGACATGAGAAACGAGATAGGAGTTTAGAGAGGGCGGTGTGTTGAGATGTTGCTCCGTCGGGTGTTTGTGGAGGTGTGTATTACAGATGAGCAGTAAGATCAAGAAATAAAAAAGAAGAAAGAGAAGAGAAAGGCAGAAAAGAGACAATATCAGGATGAGACGATGTGTCGATTAGATGCAAGTGGAGACGGGACTTAACGTCCAGTGGGACGACGGTTTAGAAGAAAAAAAATGACATTGAAAGCGCGGGAGAGAAAGCAAGAGTGACGTTTGCGTAAGCTAACGAGACAAAAAGGTGGGGGACACAACAGAAGACAGACGAAAAAAGTGCAAGAATGCTTCGGACCGTGCACAAGATAGGTGACCTCGATGTGAGCGCGTAAGAAAGGTACAGTAAAAGAAGTGTTGGTGATAGTTAGAAATAGTAGATTTTAGCAATTGTTAAAAATGCGAAATGTTACCAACACTGTAACAAATAGTAATGGTATGTTTGACGGTCGGTGTAGTATGTTTCTGAAGGTTTTCAATTTGAGAAAAAATATGAAATCGATTTGGAAAACATTCAATTTGAGAGTGGTCGTATTTATTAATTTATCCCTATACGGCATTTGAGTAACTCTGTAGTGTGCAGATGTTCGGATGTGCGGTTCCGTCACTCACCGCTAGACCAATTCCTTTGCACCAATTGAAACGTATGAAGTGTCATTCGACGCGTCTAGGTCTCCTAATGGGGAACTGATAATTTGTTTTCGGATCCGACTAGAAGGTTCAAATAAATTGCCAAAAACATGTTTTTGCGTATTTTGGCGCTGCGATCTTAGTGGTCAAGTCGGGAATTAAACCAACGCCACCTAAATAGATCTACGTAGAATGATTAAACTCCAGTTCCCAAAGGGATTTTTCGCTCAATACCCCACAATTTTCTTTCACGTTACAACACTGATGTTGACATGTTTACGTGAACAAGTGAAGTTAATTGGAACAATTTTATTTTAGGATTTTATTTTGCCCGCGGCATATTTCATTTTAATTCTTTCCGCAGGTCTATTACCATATTTATAAAAATAATAAATTTTCAAAACCTTTGCCTTGGAACTTATTAAATTTGAATAATTTCAAGTGAATACCGAGAGAACAAAACTGAGTGAAGTCAGAGAATGAACACACGTTCTTATGTTCTAGTTCTCACTTTTACGTTCCTAACTGTACAAATACTTATTTTCAAATGAATGTGACCCTAAACTTCTTTTTATTGAACTTAACTTTTATTGAACCTTAACTTTTATTGAACCTTATTCACATAAATATACAAAACATTCACCTTTTAATGTTGATGTAGATTCGAAAACGAAAAGATTAATAGAGCAATGGCAGAAGTGGCAGTGAACACTATACTGAGTTTGTGGAGTTTTAATCTCTTCAAAACTTAGGGGAGAAAAATATGGAACTATTAAGCAAATCCGGCGAAGAATCAAATGTAGTTGGAGATTTTGCGATAGAATTTTCGAAACTAATTGAGAATGATCTTATATTATGATTATAGAATAACCCAGAAGAACAGCTTACAGATGATCTTTGTGCATTACTATGCATATTAGCAAAAATTGTAAAAAATGTAGCTGTACCAAATTTTAACTATTCGCATCATCAATACCTTCAAGTATATTTTACGGCAATTATAACTTTGAAATTGCAATATTACTAGTTAATATCCCGTATGGAGGTAATATACAAAGCCATTAGATGCTGGGAAGTTTTGAAGGGAGTATAACATTATCAGATATTACGATTCATTGGTACGTCTAATGCCAGACATTAGTGGATACGACATTAGTGGATACCCATTAACGACACTAGTGGATAAAGAGTGGTATAATTGCATGAGTCGTATACGATTACGTAGGCTTCCGCAGCCGGAGTATGTCTTTTGGCTATCCGGGACAAGCCGCGTCGATCTGTCCGTAGCTGACGTTTCGGCCAACATATTGTGGCCTTCCTCAGAGCGTACTGCTGTCAAATGGCTAGCGTACGCTCTGAGGAAGGCCACAATATGTTGGCCGAAACGTCAGCTACAAGCAGATCGACGCGGCTTGTTCCGGATAGCCAAGAGGCATGAGTAGTATGTTCAAGAAAACGAGCGACGATAAGGGTTAATTTTCTTATATACCACGAGTACAATTATATCCCTTTTGCAGTTATGTTCAATATTTTTTCGTTTCCATTTAAGAATAATTTAAATTTTGAAAGGTGCATACACATCATTACCGTCCAAGGCATACACATGACAGCGTATTTCTTCTAAAAACGACCTATTTTAGAGTATCTTGCATTGTGTTTGTTTGCAAGAAATGTTTGCAAATTGAAGATAACAAAAAATTACGGATAAAGTATAAGAAGGAGCTGACAAAGCCATGAAAACATTACTTTCCACAAAAAGTTAAGACAGGTATGAGCGATAATACAACGTGAATAAATATTGGAAAGTGAAAAAAACGAGTCACCCCAGATTCAGTTTTTCATCTTCTTTCCACTTCCGACAACTAGACGGCACTCCTCATCGCCAGAAGCTTCACGTTGCAAGATTGAAGCACGGAGAAACATTCAATTCTTATTTTTCAAATTTGAAGCTATCAGTGACCACGACTCCGGCAGTGGCCCCTTCTGATGTCTTCATCCATCAGTGGTGGATAAAAAACGTTTGAGTACATTATTTATTTATTTATTTATTTATTTATTTATTTATTTATTTATTTATTTATTTATTTATTTATTTATTTATTTATTTATTTATTTATTTATTTATTTATTTATTTATTTATTTATTTATTTATTTATTTATTTATGTATTTATTTAT
>BLKR01006865.1:0-48495 GCA_011170035.1 Teleogryllus occipitalis | reverse complement strand
AGTAGGGGGAATATGCGGGTATTGGATCGGAAATGACGTCACTGATAAGCCTTATCTTATCTTATCTTATCTTATCAGTGACGTCACTTCCGATCCAATACCCGCATATGTGTTGGGTGACGTCAGAGGGCCTCGGGACCCGGAAACGCGTCACTGATAAGCATTATCTTATCTTATCAGTGAGTGACGTCACTTCCGGGTCCCGCCTGTGGGGCCCCCGGAAGTGGCTTTATCTTATCAGCAGATAAGTGAGGTCACTTCCTGGGGCCGATGAGTGTGTGCGCGCGCCCTGGCGGCGAAATGCGGCGGTGAAGGTGGTGGTGGCGCGCTCTGTGAGCGTTGTGTGGAACTCGGTTTGTGCGTGGTGGTGTCTTTCAAAAACGGGAAGTCTGCGCGAGGTGGATTCGAACCGCCCGGAGTAGCGTTTCCTGTGAGGGGGGGTGTGGCGCGCACGCTAGCACTGAGCTACCGCGACACGGCCGAGAAGAGCGTCTCTTGAGTGGGTTTTACGTTACTCTCGCGCGCGTGACGTGGCGTGACGTAACGTGGCGTGCGTGCGTGCGTGCGCTCATGCACACATATATAATTACCATGAAGCGAGAAGCTGCTGCTGCTGCTGCGATGTTGTCACCTCTGTCGTCCACGACTGAATGAGAGAGACGCGCGTGCGCCTCCACCTCCCTTTATTTTTTTTTTTTTTTTGTGAACCCCCCTCCCCTCCGCGGTGACGTCACTATTAAAAAAAAATCCCCCCTCGCTCTATGGATGGATGGATGGACTATGAAAAGGGGGGGGAATCCCTGCCTGGAGGTGAATCGGGGATGATAAATAACAACAACAAAAAATGTGTATATATATTGAAAGAATATATTTTGAAAAAATGATACAAATACTTTTTTAAAAATAATTTACATTTTTTTTAATTATTGATTTCTAGATGCTGTGCTGCGTAAATCTGAAAACAGATAGTGGAAAAATTAGTACATTAAAAATAAAAAAATTATTTTTATGAACCTCGCTTGTAAAAAAAAAAGACTACGTACCTCACAGAGAGGGAGACACTGACGGCATTGGATGTTCATTGGGCTCGTAGGCGGGAAGAGTGTTTTCACATGGTGAAGAAAGTAGTGTCTGAATAGATTGGCGTATGCGCTGAACGCGTTGCCGCAGTAGCTCACTTTCGGATGGTGGGAGAAGTCGACTGATCATCTCCATGGTGGCTAAGACACCCAGGTGCATATTGACGATGGCGCTGAAGAAGTCGTTCTCTGGCGAGTCGATTCGAGCTTGGGTCAGTAATGCAGCGCCCACGGCGGCGTCGACCGCCGATACGGCAATCTCCTTCCATATCTTCACTATTTCCTCCTCGCCCTCTTGAACCTTTTTTTCCATTTCATGAGAAACCGCGATGGCGAAGTCACCTGCGGCCTCGGTCAAATGCAGGCAGATCTTTTCTTTCTCCTGTTCCATCTCTCTCTCTCTCTCTACAGCTTTGTTCCACGATGTTGACACCTCTCCCGTCCACGACTCAATGAGAGAGAGAGATTGACGAGCCTCTACTCGCCTCCCCTCCCCCCTATATTGCAAACGCTCATCCCCTCCACTACACTCATTGCCCCCACCCATAAAGTATCTAATCCCCTCCCCCCACCCATGAACCCCCTAAATGAAGTATCTAATCTAACTCACCCCGCCTGCAGGGTCGAGCGTGCACGCTGAAGAAGAAGAAAAAGGAAAGGACGGACGCGTACACATGATGCGGAAATGACCCCATGGTAGACTCGTAAATTTATCGATCCAATAGCGTTTGTCGTCGGAAACGGACAACGAACGCTTGTTTTGAACAAAGGAATAATTGACGTGGGATTTGGACCGAATGATGCATTGTTTGTCGATTCTAGTGTCGTCTCGAAATAAACAGTCCAAATAATTTTGAAATTTATAACGTTTTACGACCGACCGTTGTACTCCCTTCGCCCGAGAAGAACACGCCCGAGATCGGGTTTCGATGGAGTACATTTTTGGACGTAAACCTACGTAGCCGAGCAGGGGATCGCTTCCGCGTTCGTCCTTAAACAGTCCTAATACTTTCTTATTGCGCGGTGTCACGCCAAATTCATTATCGGGACCGAAACAGGAAGTATCGAACCAGGATGGATGCCGATTCATCTCAGCGTACACGCTCGTGGAAGTAGAGAGAATGAATGAATCGGTATCCATGTAAAGAAGATGAAGGTCGCGAAGATTTTTCTGACAATAACTATAAAAAAAATCGTACATTCTATGTTTTGAAATTTCCAAAATACAAAATCCCAAATAAATGGGCTTCGCGAGCTTCACCTTCGTTTTACGCAACTCGATCGTCATGAGATCGCCTTTCACGTGATGACTACGTACGAAGGCCGGATCGGCAATGAGACGTCTCGCCCCGCACCTCCCCTCCCACCGATTCACGAGATAAATGCGTCGGTGGTTGCGCACGTCCTCCATCGACTTCCCGTAAATAGAATTATTCATTAATTTATAAAACTTGTCTTCGAAGTCGGAGGGCGCGCTGTCGACGCGCGTTGTTCAGGTCCATGTACGCGGCAAGCCAAGGTCGTTGCGAAAAAGAGAGAACGCGATGAATTTTCGTGAGTCGTACTCCCAACTCGAGGGCCTGAAGTAAATTTCGAATGTGCACGACGTAACGACGCTTTGGTAGAAGCGTCGCCAGCAACTTGACTTGCCGGCTGCTCTTCGAGTCGGGCGGGACGCGTGTTTCTGGACAGGGCGGCAAATCGCTCAAGCGATCGTGGATCTCGTCAGGGTAGTCGAGATCGACCTCCAAAACGGATCCCCGATCGGCTTCAGCGGCCGCCTCTGCGATGTTCAACCGCTCGATGTCGCTTGCCGACATCCACCGGAAGCGGATGTGACATCGAAAAACCGTACAAAATATTCGCGTCGACGTAGGCGAGATAAGATTCCTTATCGCTTGGCCGGAAGCGTTCACCCGCAAAGGGGTGATTGGCCTCGGCGTGCCGACCGATCACTTGCACGAGTCCCCCCCGGATGCCCCGCTCGAAAAAGAGAACCATATCGATGTCCGTAAGTAGCTCCAGTCGAACGCCGGTGGTCTTCAACATGGCGTCCCACGAAAGCCCGGGAGCGGTGTAGTAAAACAGAGGATCGAGCCCGTACACCTCCAAACACAAATTTCTAAATTTTTCCAAAATATCTGTTTCTAGGAGGACGTCGATTTTCAAATACAAATCGGCGTACTCGCCCAAATTTTGAACGGAGAACGCGTTCCACACGGCCTGCGCGTGCGCGTACTCCGAGTCCGAAACGGGTGTGTCTGTGAGGCGACTGAAAAAGGCCTCGGGCGGCGGTAACCTCGTTTCGCCCAATTTGGACACGTCGTTGACATAATCGTAGGGGAATACCCCCTTCCTTCTGGCCAAAGCGAAAAGACGATCGTCGGGAAAAGCCGCACGGGTGAATTTCAAATCGGCCGAATCGAGCGATCGACTTAAAGAGTCGAGCGATGCACCTAAAAATTTCAGAGTCCAAAAATCGTAGTTCCACTTTCCCGATTTTCTGGGAAATCGCCACGAATCTCTCGTGATTGTGCGGAACCACGCGCAACCCGTCGTTGTTCGAACAGTTCTTTTCGCCCCAGGCCTGAAGGAGAAAATGCCAATCGTAACCGCTCCCGTTGTGCATGATGACGGGGATGTGCTTCGGGGCGGGAAAGTTGACGTTACACGATTGATGAGCCGCGCCGCGAAAGACACCCGAAAAATGATCGTGGTCCCTGACGCGGACGGAATGTGGAAGAAAAGGCCCTTTACAAATGTGACAAAACTCGGAATTTTGAAAACGGAGCTCGTCTGCTTCCTCCATCACGAGGGGGGAAGGATGCTCTAAAAGTTGTTCAACATCTTTCGCGAGACCTTCTAAGAAAGTTAATAATGGTATCGCGACGTCGGGACCGTGAAAGGTGACCAGCCGATTCCGCGACTCATCAAACGAGCACACCACTTGAAGCGCCGCCGAAAAGGGCTCGTGAATTTGGTAGGGCTGAAGGAAGGATCCGCTCGACGACGGCTCACACGAAGACACAGGGAGCGTGAGCGCTTCGAAATCCACGTAAACCGCAATCGGGCATCGTTGTTGTCTTTCGACATGTTCAAATTGCATGAAGCGCTCCTCTTCGTTTCCGTCTCCGACGCACAGTGTACAATTTGACCCATCTAGGCGCTCGAAATCCATTTTTCGAACTTCTCGTTAGAAGTTTTTCAGTTAACACACCGTTTTCCTCAATAGCCAGCCTATGTGGCAGCGCTGTTTGTTTAGAGTTTTGCTCTAAGGGCTGGCTGCAGAGGGGTCCTTAATATAAACATCTCCGAGCGGAGACCCGCGGGGATTCAGTTGCGCTGCGCAGTGCGTTCTTTCGAGTTGTGTGTACGGTGCATCCTTTGCTTCAATCTTAAAACCCTGGAGTGTTTTTAATAGCTCTAGGTATGTACTCTAGTTTAGTATATACATTTTCTCTTATAATTTCAAAGAAACGTTCTGTAAACTCATAAAAATATACGCATGAAATTTCCTTTATAATTTTCTTCTTCGTTTGAATTGAGATATAAAAAGTTCTCCACGTTTCTCCATCACGAAACTAGGTTATATACGCGTATTTATAAGTTCTTTAAGTGGCCCTGTCTTCACATACTGCGCAAAGTTGCGCGTTTAAGGTAATTTTATTCTTTTCCAGAACGATGCGTACTCTTTGTCGGAGGCAAATATTTGATGCCTGGAAAGCAGCAGACCGCAACACTCGAAATGGAAATGTGTTAAGCTTTGTGATTAGTTATTGTGAACTCGAAGGCTGTCCAGAGGACGTAAAAAATCCATTAAGCATACAGTTAGTGTAGTGTGTGCAAAGATTAGTTCTCGTTGGACCAAATGCAACAGTCACAAAAATCGTTTCCTCGAGTGTAATTCATCTTGGTTAAATGAGAATGTTGTGTTTGAAGAAATAGTTCATCACGCTATGCCATCCTCTAGCAATAGGTCAGCTCCAGACACTAAGACGAGAGGAAGACCACGAAAGCTTTTCGAAGAATGCGGTGATTCCACAAAGCGGAGGAAAGCAAAGAATTTGCGAGATGAAGTAGGTACGACGGAATTGGTCGCGGCTACGCAAGTGAGTCTTCATTCACTGGGGAAAAGGGACGCTGCAAAATTAGTAGGAGAGATTTCATTTGCTTCACTTCAGAGATCCACAAAAATTAAAAAACTGAGACAATCAGCTGAAACACCATCAATAAACATGACTGCTGAGCAAGTTCTTGCCTTCATGATGGATTTGAACCTCACAAGCAACCAATACAAAAGCATTCGTGAAAATGCCAAAGACTGTGGTAGCAATCTTTATCCTCCCTATTATCAAGTACAAGAGGAAAAGAAGAAATGTTATCCTTCGGTAAACAGCATTTCTATCACGGAGCTTTTGGCGGAAGTTAAATTGCAGGCTCTTCTAGATCATACTGCTAGTAGGTTATGTGAAACTCAAGCTGATGTCCTGAGAAGTGTGGATCTCTCAGAATTACATTTGACTCTTGTTTCGAAGTGGGTGTGCGATGGTAGCGGAGATCAAAGTCGTTACAAACAGAAATTTTCTTCAGGGCCCCATTCCGATGAAAATATTTTTAGTATTTCTCTAGTGCCAGTGAAATTGGTTTTACAATCAGAAGAAAATGAAAAGGTTTTAATATGGCAAAATCCGAGGGCTAACTCGACACGGTATTGCAGGCCAATAAAATTATTATTTGCTAAAGAATGCAGAACTCTTATTATGGAGGAAGTGGAGAAAATTCGATTGCAAGAAAAATGTCTGGTGACCAGTAAAATTGAGAATATCGAAGGTGCTACTATTTACGTCAAACACAACCTGGTACTGACAATGGTCGACGGCAAAGCCTGTAGTGCATTGTCTATGTATTAGTCATCTCAAAGATGTTACGTTTGCGGCGCACTGCCAAAAGATATGAATAGTGACACGTTTCGAGCAAAAATAGTGAATCCTGATGCACTCAGTTTTGGTTTCTCCCCTTTGCATGCCTGGATACGGTGTTTTGAGTGCCTTCTTCACATTGTTTTTCGCTTAGATGTGAAGAAATGGGCTATTAGATGCAATGAGGACAAAGAGAAGGTACATGTTTAAAAAAAGAGAAACACAACAGAGATTTAGAGAAGAAATGGGATTATTAGTCGACATTCCTAAAAAAAACTTCAGGAACAACTAATGACGGAAATACAGCAAAAAGGTTTTTCAGTGATCCATCTAAAAGTGCCTTCACTGGGATTTATGAAGACTTGATAAAAAGATTTGGAGTTATCTTACAGGCTTTGTCATCTGGATATGAAATAAATAAACAAACTTTTGAGTCATATTCGCAAGAAACAAGAGACATTTATTTAAAAAATCGGAGGTATAGCATGCCAGTAACAGTGCACAAAATATTAGTACATTCAAAAGAAATCATCCAGCCCTGCATTTTACCAATTGGGCAGCTCTCGGAAGAGGCACAGGAGGCTCGAAACAAAGAAAATAGGCGCTTCAGGGAAAGCTTTACTCGAAAATGCTCAAGAGAAAGTACAAATTGGATCTACTTCACAGACTTCTCATCACGTCAGACCCATATATAACTAGCCTAGGCAAATCGCACTAAGCAAAATCTCATGCTGTGCCTGATGATGTATTGCGCTTACTGTCAGACACAAATTCATAAAATATAAATATAATAACAACTCAGCATTATGGATAGTGAAATATTTCTGTTAAGAAATTGACTTCCAATGAAAAGTGTTAATACTTAAGAAATTGAATAGTGTATATTTGAAACTTGATATTCTGAAAGAAAGAACCAATACTCCTAATTATGTAATGGTAAATTTTAACAAAGAATTTATTAAAGATTTGGAGTTATCTTACAGGCTTCGTCATCTGGATATGAAATAAATAAACAGAAACTTTTGAGTCATATGCACCAAGAAACCAGAGACATTTATTTAAAAAATCGGTGAATTAAAATGGATGAAAAATCATTAATTGTACTTATGTACAATTAATTATAAGTACCTGCTCTATTTATTTCAATTGTCGTGCGTGTGTGTGTGTGTGTGTGTGTGCGTGTGTGTGTGTGTGTGTGTGTGTGTGTGTGTGTGTGTGTGTGTGTGGTGTGGCGTGTGGTGTGTGGTGGGTGTGAGAGAGAGAGAACATTTTTTTCAGATTCTCTGATATGACCATGGATAAAAAGGTAATGTTCGTCATCATAAAATGTTTATCAGTGAAAAATATGTAAATATATCTTATAAAGATCATATGTACCAAATATGGTGTGGATTAAAAAGTAGTTCCTGATAAATTAATTTTAGTCGTCTAGATGTCCGAAATTGCACACTGTGCGCCGTGGGGAGTGTAACCTGGACCTCCCGGTCAGAGGCGTTGCAGTGACATCAGTTGATACACTGAGCTACCGCTTCCGGTCATCATGCTTCGGACCATCGTCCTTCTCCTTCCTTTTCACTAATTTCCCGCAACCACTGCAGTTCCCTCTGCTTCCAGAAACTCTCCCTGTTTGCATCCTTCTCTCCACTGCCACCGTTCCATCGACAACCCTTCTGTCTCCGTTCCCTCCTTACACCGCACTCTCCCGCTGGCTGCCCACCCTGCTTACATCTGCTGTTTCAGTACGTAAATATTTGGTTCTGCGCCATGCTGCTGTATATCATCTTTAAAGTATTGATTAAATGTTTCCTGAATGTCGTGCTTTGATTTTGTCTAATTGTTATAAAACAGTAGAATACTAATTAAACATTTTCAATTTTATGTATCACGTTGTATATAATAACTTAATTACATTTCATGATGTAGTTTATTTTGTTTGTTTAATAATTATCTGAAAATGAATTAAAACGTGAAATGAATTTAAATGTGATAAATATGAAATCTGATTTAGAAAGTCCTTAACCGTGAATGCCACAGAATCGTCCTAGAAATTTAAAGTACATGATGTAAACTACAAGTAGGTAAATTACCATCGAGAAGTGAAATATATTTTATTATTCAGAGAAAGGAAAGTACGTGAAATTTGGTATACTATTTCAACAAAACACGAATAAAAGTCACATTTTAAAGTGATTCAATTACTTGGAAACAAAATTTCTCTCCTACAAAAAATACTAATATTTTTCATTTTCATCACATTTAATTTGTGAAAATTAAAATAAACAATACTAAAAATCATGGACATTCAGTACAAGGAATTAATATTAATTAAAGAAATTTTAAAGTTTGAGACAAGATAACTCCAAAGCATTATTCTCATTGATTGCAAATATTACACAATACTTTGAATGATAAACGTGGACAATACAACAGAATGAGATACAAAGCCTATCATTCTTCTATATTTACTACGCAATGTTACCGGAAAATATTCAATAACATTAATCATATTAGAATGAATCGTTTACATTTGCAAACGCAACACAAATATATATGTCTATAATAATAACATACATTTGCGTGCATTTCCATTTATAGCACGCTACACCGCTACTCAAATACATGAACATCAAAACCAACATTAATTTGTATGAGCTTAAATCAAGATTATGGACGAATTTGTGTCTACTTACGCACCCCAAAATGAAATCAGGGCGGAAATGGGGACGTTGGTTCGTGTTTTGCAGACGTCAAAGCAACACTCGGAAACGAGGGACTGTTGCAACTCGACGTTTCCTGCTACAAAGAGAGAGCGCCAATTACACAGGTCGTTTTAACTCTCTTAAACATGAAACAGCAATCGAGATTACTCGGTCCCAAGTAATCCCTTTATCCCACTTTAAAAAATCTCTTTCCCGGGCGAAATTAAATTCCATGAAGCTCTTCTTCGTGGCTATGTTGAGGACTTCAGACCTACCGACATGGCGCCCTGCAAGGTGGACGTTTACGGTCATACAGTACTTTTTGCAGGACGCTTTGTTGTTGCTTTTCTCCGTGACATGCAAACTGTCAAAGTAGAAGCCGACATCAAAAAAATAATAGATTCAAGACACCAGTGGTGATCACTAAGCAGAGGACACTTCAAGCACAAAATTTGAAAAGAAAATATTGTAAACTTCCTCCTAAATTCAAACTAGAAGATGGAGCATATGTCTACTAGTAGACAGGTGTTCAATGAAGAACAAATATTTCTTTTCCTTTCTTTTCTATTGCATACAGAAGAAGTTGAAAATGTATTCTTATTGGCATTGCAATAATGTGTCACAGTCTGGTACTTTTTGAAACTTAAAAATGTTTCAAACACGTTCAGGGTGTAGAATATCAATCTAGTGGCCATTGTCAAATCAAGTTTAATACCCTTATTAAACCTTTGCAATTGTCAAGAGGTCACCTGTATGCAGGTCAAAATAGTGATTTGAAAATAAATTATTGAAAATTGGGAAGAATTGAAAATCGGGAATTTTAAACAAAGGATGGTTTCCTTTAAAAGTATTCGAATGGCTTAACAAATTCAGTATATTAGTCAAACACTTTAAGTAGACTTCACAAAAATATTCTTAAGTAAGATCATTATTAATGCTTTTACTCTAATTAAATAGTAAAACGATAAAGAGATAGTTTATCTACAATATACAATCATCTTTTTTCTGTGGCAGTTAGTTAATTTGTCGACGTAATAATTTATTTGATTTTATATAATTTTTTATATTCAAATACAAAATAAAAGAATTGTCACATTACGTTTTGTCAGGGAAGCCGTTTTAGGAGCCACCAAAAGGGTTGCTGACAATAGTAACTTCCCGGAGTGCCCATGATTATTTAAATAAACAGAATTTAATTAAACATTATTGCCTTCTGGGAATAAAGAAGAATTTCGCAACAACATTTATTATTTAGAAGCGTCTTTGACATTTTGAAAAAATTAAGCTCTTTACTTGCCATCACTGTTATGTGAAATGAATTTGTACAGGTATGACAATTTTAGAATAACGAGAGTGTTAACAATGTCAATAAGAACGTCTTCGTCAATATTTTAATCACAGAAAAAAAGTAAAATTGACGTATATCAGATTTGCATTGACCAGTGGTTTAAAAATATACTGTCTCTTAAAGCGGTTGCAAGCAAGTTCTTGGTAAGAGTTGGTTGTAATCAATTCAAAGTTCGTGATCATACAATAATTAAATACAGTGTTTAAAAATTATCGTCGGTAAATGAACTTTGCGACATTGCAATTCCCAGAATTTCTTATTACCTTTTTGAATTGATATCAGTTGTTTTCAAAAATATAAGGAAATTTATTTACTTTTGGACTATGCAAAATAAATGTTCCCAACTTCTAGGGAATGTAAGAAGGTCGAAGATAATTACATTTGCCAATGAACGTGTAGAGGGAATTTTTAAAATAACGAAGTTCCATAAGTTAGATTTATCCCTGATTTGAAGGCAATTCATCGCGTACTGAGTATTCTGGTCATATTTTGACGTAGTCAAAGTGATTTCGTGAACTTGCGAAACACGAGCACATTATAAGATTCCTAAGAATCAGGGAAATTTCAAATACACAACTCTGTTTTATGAAATTTATCAATAGTATGTTCGTGGACAATAAGCTGTCATCTTACTTCCACCTACATTCCCGTGAAGTTTGAATTCTGACATTCTGTATAGGTAGCTACCTAAAATAACCAGATATTACGTGGACATTCATTTATGGCAAAAATGTGTTAATTTATTTAGAGTGCAAAATATCGTAATATTATTATTTTCCAACCTGCTTCTATCAACACTAAAATGCCTCTCCCCTCCTACCCCTCGTTGTCGCATAGTTTACTGTGAAAACCGTAATCTGTCGCCACCCTTAACGATGGGAACATTTTAAATTGATTATTTTTTGTATTTTTCCGAAGATGACAGTATGCAATAATTAATGTATTCTTTAAACAAATTATTCAAAAATAATGAAAAATACTGAAAGATTTTGAAAAATTAAATACAAAATGGCAATTTTAAACCTATGTACATTGAGCTCTAACACATACAAACCTCATTTCTACGTAGGAGCTACACGAAGTCAACAGCAGCAAAGGAATATCTCAAATATTGAATTTCACGCGACCCATTGTCTTAAATACATGAGGTCGCTGTGCAGATGTGACGTGCCTTTCATTAACCCACGACTAAAAATCTGTTCCGAGTCGAAATTAAATTCCAGGAGTTCTTCATAGTCGACAGTGGCGTCCCCGGAGTTCCTTCCTGCCGTAAAGGCAGCGGTGAACACAAACCGGCAGGATGATGTACCCTGGACCTTCATGCAGTTTACGCCCCACGCGCAGGTGGAGCGGTGCTGGAGGGGGGGATAAAGGAGAGGCAAAACGGCAGACAGGGAGAGACACACACACACAGACAGAAGAGAGAGAAGAGAGAGGGAAGAGAGAGAAAAGAGAGAGGGAAGAGAGAGAAAAGAGAGAGGGAAGAGAGAGAAAAGAGAGAGGGAAGAGAGAGAAAAGAGAGAAGAAAGAGAGAGAAGGGAGAGGGAAGAGAGAGAAGGGAGAGGGAAGAGAGAGAAAAGAGAGGGAAGAGAGAGAAGGGAGATGGAAGAGAGAGAAGAGAGAGGGGAGAGAGGGAAGAGAGAGGGAAGTGAGAGAGAAGAGAGAGAGAAGAGAGAGGGGAGAGAGAGGGAAGAGAGAGGGAAGAGAGAGGGAAGAGAGAGAAAAGAGAGAGGGAAGAGAGAGAAAAGAGAGAGAGGGAAGAGAGAGAAAAGAGAGAGGGAAGAGAGAGAAAAGAGAGAGGGAAGAGAGAGAAAAGAGAGAGGGAAGAGAGAGAAAAGAGAGAGGGAAGAGAGAGAAAGAGAGAGGGAAGAGAGAGAAAAAGAGAGAGGGAAGAGAGAGAAAAGAGAGGGAAGAGAGAGGGAAGAGAGAGAAAGAGAGAGGGAAGAGAGAGAAAGAGAGAGGGAAGAGAGAGAAAAGAGAGAGGGAAGAGAGAGAAAAAGAGAGAGGGAAGAGAGAGAAAAGAGAGAGGGAAGAGAGAGAAAAGAGAGAGAGAGAAGAGAGAAAAGAGAGAGGGAAGAGAGAGAAAAGAGTGAGGGAAGAGAGAGAAAAGAGAGAGGGAAGAGAGAAAAGAGAGAAGGAAGGAGAGAGAAGAGAGAGGAGAGAGGAGAGAGAAGAGAGAGGAGAGAGAGAAGAGAGAAGAGAGAGGAGAGAGAGAAGAGAGAAAAGAGAGAAAAGAGAGGAGAGAAAGAAGAGAGAGGAGAGAGAAGAGGGAAGAGAGGAGAGAGAAGAGAGAGAAGAGAGAGGAGAGAGAAGAGAGAGGAGAGAGAAGAGAGAGAGGGAAGAGAGACAGAAGAGAGAGTGGAAGAGAGAGAAGAGAGAGGGAAGAGAGAGAAGAGAGAGGGGAGAAGAGAGAGGGAAGAGAGAGAAAAAGAGAGAGGGAAGAGAGAAAAGAAAGAGGGAAGAGAGAAAAGAAAGAGGGAAGAGAGAGAAAAGAGAGAGGAAAGAGAGAAGAGAGAGGAAGAGAGAGAAGAGTGAGGGAAGAGAGAGAAGAGTGAGGGAAGAGAGAGAAGAGTGAGGGAAGAGAGAGAAGAGTGAGGGAAGAGAGGGAAGAGGAGGGAAGAGAGGGAAGAGAGGGAAGAGAGAAGAGAGAGAGAAGAGAGGGAAGAGAGGAGAGGAAGAGAGAGGGAAGAGAGAAGGAAGAGAGAGGGAAGAGAGAGGGAAGAGAGAGGGAAGAGAGAGGGAAGAGAGAAGAGAGAGGGAAGAGAGGAGAGGGAAGAGAGGGAAGAGAGAGAAGAGAGAGGGGAGAGAGGGAAGAGAGAAAAGAGAGAGGAAAGAGAGAAGAGAGAGGGAAGAGAGAGAGGAGTGAGAGAAGAGAGGGAAGAGAGAGAATAGAGAGGGAAGATAGAGACGAGAGAGAGAGAAGAGAGAGAAATGTGAGAAAGACAAAGATGAAAATGTAAGGAATTTATGCACGTTGTTCAGAATTGGTTGATAGAAGAGGGAATAATGTAGGCGAGAGTTGGAGGATTGATGAAGGTAAGCTGGAAGCAAAATAAAGAAGGAAAACGAGAAGAAACATCAGTGTGAATGTTATGAAAAAAACATGGCGATGTAAATTATGTGAGAAACATAAAAAGAAGTGCGAACGAAGAAAGAAGAAGAAAAGATGCGAGAAAGATTCGAAGTAGAGCTGAGAAGTGAGGAGGAGAGTGTGTGAGTGATCTGAGAGGTAGGAGTGTCGGCTGGGGACAGTGACAATGAAGAGTTGTGAAGAGCCAGGGTGCATGTGAATGCATGATGAAATTAATAGTGTATGCGAATGATGTATGTGAAAAGCAGAAAAGACAAAACAACGAAGTTGAGCTAAAAACATAAATCAGAAGGTCCAGAAGAGAGGCCGTTAAAGACTGAAATGTCGTGAGTAATGAAGACGAAGAGAGATAAAAGATAAACTCGAGATCAGTCGAAAATCTCTATACCCCAAAGTCCAAAAGTTGTGTTATCCAGGAAGTGAAAGGGACTAATGAAGACAGAAGAGGGAAAGGCAAACCGCCAAAAGGTAAGAAGTACTAGGATCTAGAGACGAAAGGCGTTGCTACATAAAAACTGTAAAGTATCGAAGACTAAAATGAAAACCGAGAAAAGAGAAAAGGTAAAGTTGAGAGCAGTTGAGTAACGCAACGTTACCCCAAAACTTAAGCAGAGGAATACAAAGACAACTGAAAATCGGGGAAAATAATGGATGAAGGAAAATAAAGGAGGTATTGGATGAGAAAGAAGGTAAACTCGAGATCCGCTGAAAAGATCTAATATGCTGACCAAAACGTCACTGTCACTCAAGAAGGGCGGGGATTCGTGAAGTGCAAAAGAGATGAGTACAGCGAAAACGAAAATCCAGCTGAGCAGAGAAGCACCAGATTGCGTAGGTGAGCGGCTCCATTACCCAGGAAGTAGCGAGCGACATGGGGAGTAACGGTACAGCCGAGAATAGCTGAGAATCGCTAAGTCACAGAATGGAAATGATCTGATCCAGGGACGTACCGCAAATCCGGGACAATTTGTGCAACGCTTACTTTTAAATCTCGTGCCAATTTCCCAGGACGCAGTCCCCGCGAGCTCTAGGAAACTTGTTACCTTGCCCGCTTCCTTGACATGCCTGTGCTAGGTCTATACGCAGCGAAGCGCTGCTACCCCATGGAGAGTAACGGAGGCAAAGGATAGAAAGCAGATGAACCCGAGAACACCCGAGAAGCGTCAAGCAGCAGAGACGAATAACGCTATTACACAGGACGTGTGGCTGGGCGTGGATTAATTGATTCTTAGTGATTCCGGGCGCGTCAACAACTCGGGTCATTAGACCCGTAAATGTAGTGCGTGCTTTTATCGGGAGGTGGCGGTGTTCTTCCTCCGCTGTATGGTGAGATCTGGCGCCCACCTACCGACCGCTATCTAGGTTTTCCCCAACCAGGTATCTACCACCAGAGGGCACCGCCCCTGCTGGGACAAGTTCAAAGTCCCCGACCAGTCTCCCGGCATGTGTGATAGTGTAGTGCATGTTAGTGTAAGTGTGTGTGTAAGGGGAGAGGATAGGACAAGGAAGAGGAAGGAAAGATCGCACGCGGTCCGTGGCCCATTTGTTGGGGTACTACTCCGGCATTCGTCTGGTGTTGATCGGAGAAACCACGAAAAACTATCGATCAGAGCCGAGGAATTCTTCTCCAGACGGCGACTGAATTCGACCTCGCTGACAAGCTAGTGTCGAAAATCCTGCCACCGTCGTGACTCGAACCTAGGACCTCCCGGTCAGAGGGACTGCAACCACATCAGTTGATGCCCTGATGCATCTCTACCGGTGGGGCTGGAGCGCGAAGGAGACGAGTAGAGAGAAAACACAAACCGAGCCCAACTGAAGGACGCTGTCCCGCTGAGTCGAAAGGCCGCGGGAAGGTGCTGGTGGCGCTCTCTTACCCGTGGAGTCTGCACCACGCGCGGCTCGGCGCCGGGACGTTATTAGTGTCCGGTTTTATTTCCCGCATTCTTGAAATGCCTGGCGCCGCGTGCTGTCCGACATATTGCGGTGCGACTGCCCCGCGCTGCGCAGTCTGTTTTACTCCCGCAGCCCCGCGCGCAGACCCCGAGCGAGCGCTGTGAATTATTTTACATGCGCTGCCGCCCGAGAAGATGGGAGCATGGGGAGGGGGACAGCAACGGCCCGAGGCGGACGAGCTGGAGACGGGTGAGGGAAGTCCCACTTGCGAGTGGAGTGGCGGAGTGGTTTGTGGGGGAAAGAATCAATCAATGCCGACCTGGATGGCCGAGGTGGCTAAGAGCGAGTACCGACTCAGCGCTTCGGTCCGAAGGGTCCTGGGTTCCAGTCCCGCCTTGGGCATGGTTGTTTGTCCCTTGACTTTGTGTGTGTTTTGTCGCGGAGGGCCTCGCGTTCTGCTCACCCCAGATCAGAAGAGATCGCAAGTGTGTAGGTCTAGTGTACGGTCGAATATGCGTCCCATCGGGACGTAGGGGGTAACCGGCTGTTGGCTGGATAAGAGCTCTAGAAAGAAAAAAAGAAGAAAAAAAAAGAATCAATCAATGACGCAACCAGAGGAATAATAAAGATGAAGTGCACAGATGACTCGATTTCTTTTGAAGAATTTTTCATTTAGGCTGAATTGAAAATTAAATGATATTTGTCGATTTAACTTTATAACGTGTTCATTTGAGATTCTGTATGACTTTCGTTACTACAGAAAATTTGAAGAAAATATATTTGTATGACTTACACACTTGCGGGGTCGGTGGTATAACGGTTAGCATATCGAAATGTTGTACACAAGTTGGCGGGCTTAAACAAAAATCAAAGCCGTTGGTTTTTTAAGGGCGAAAAAATCCTTCGTACGCATTCTCTCGGAAGGGAAGTAAAGTGGGCTGTTCTTGTAGAAGATTTACTGCATGTCAAAGATCAAGCCTAAGAGAACCTTCTGACCTAAATTCAAATCGCCTGTCTCATCGCCTGAGATGTTACCTTCTCCGCTGAAATTTGCGAGGATAGACGGAGTATAATACACGTAAAATAAGATAATCAACATGAACATGAGAAATTGCATAGTAACTTTTTGGCTCAAATACCTTAAACATATTACGTTTCAACCTTAAAGAAAGAAAATGAGCGCTCATATGCTAATTTAATTGAATAAATCAAAGCCATTTGCACTATGTTTTCATTTTGCAAAGATTGGTTAACAGAATGCCAATTAAAATGTGTTAGTACATTTTCGAATATGCTTGGAGATTATTTTACAAAAGAAGAGTCCGTTTCTACACTTGTGAATCACGTAAATGGTAGAGGAGTTCCACATCTGTAGACTAGATAAATATTGGAATATTGGATTAACATATCCAGCAAAGAAGCCAAGGTTGTTCTAGCAGAAAAAAAATAAGTATTTATGACAGGTATAAACATTTTATCAATGTGTGTATCCTTAACTCATAATGATACTTAAAATTTTATATTTCATGCAATTGTATACATAACTACTTCTTATGGATTGTGTTAATCTGCATTTGCAACACATTCTAAACATTAACAAAAATTAGAGAAATTCCTACTTCTTGAAATTGATAATTACTTATGTCGGTTTAAAATGTTAGTATAAATCCTGGAAACCTGTGTTAAAAATAATAAAAATATGATGAGAGTAAACTATTTTCAGTACAATTTTTAATATTTTAACAGTTTTGAGAATCATTCATTAAAGTACACTTATACAAAACATACTTAATACGAGTATTTCCAGTGATTTTAAGGTAAATTTGTATCGTTAAATATTTTTCCCAATGTGATCTGCCGAAAGAAAACCCTCATTGAATTGAAATTATATTAAATTGAACCTCTTCTTGGAATACGTCATGCACTACACCCACACGCCACTTTAGGTACTGCTCATGTGTTTGGATGGTTAAAGTACGCCCGGTGCTTAAGAGTGGCTATCCATTCCTCTGATTGCGCTGGATCAATGAAACAGCACAGTAGTATGAACCATTTCTTACCTTCGACCACTTTCAAGGTTGTATTGTAAAGAAGACTCTTGTAAGGTTTGAATTGCGAATTTTAAGTATTTTGTCTGGTCGTGAACATATTAAAATTACACAGTGTGAGTAAAAATAGACATAAAATAGACATAGTGTCATTGATATAGAAAATATTTCACATGAAATACGAAATATTATTACAGCATCTCTTTCCGTCTCGAACTCGTAACTAATAGCATAAGGGTTTTGCAGTTTCTTCCCTCCAGTCTGCTGGTCCTTCTACTCTCTCTCCTTTATAAAAAAAAATCGTCGCTATTTTTACTTGTCAACTGATCACTGCGGGCTCATTGTTTGATGCTTTATGTAATTATGCAAATAACATGTTACAACTGGATAATTCAATGACTTCTGTGTAGTATACATATCAGATATATTCTGTGTCTCTATATCTCTTGTCAAAACGGTCATGATGGGTCATACACTAGGACAAAACACGAAAATCATATTAGTCAAGAGTTATTTTAATCGTTATGACGTGATTTTGGGATTCTTTCACGCACCACAAAATTTTAGAAATAAATTAATAGCTCCTGAAGGTGCAGAAAAATGAAGAATTTTGAACTTAGTCCACAACGAATGACGAAAACAATGATGAAATTATACCGATTTATCTTATTTTTTCCTCTACTATAACTAAATAAAATTACGACCTTCATAAAATGAAAGAAAAAATATTGTTCATTATATACGCTTGCACTCATGTATACAAATTATAAAGAAAGTTTACAAAGTACTTGGGAAGTACAATTAATAGCATTAGAAAAAGTAGTAAAAACAAGGCAATGACGGTTCAAAGACTTTTTTTTCTCGTAGCATTTTGTGCGGGTAAACGTTTGTGTGCTTAAGCGGACACAAGTCTGCAACGCAGCATTTTGTGGATACAGCCCCTTTAAACTCTACAAGAGGCAACAGGGAAAATACGAACTGAACAGAAATTCTCTCTAAATTAATGACTTGATGAAATTTAACTATTTAAGTTAGGTAGGTTCATCTACTGAAAAGTTCAAAGCTACAAAATGCGTCGATTAGTTTTGTGGGTCAATGTTAGTAGAAATGATAGAATGCAATTATTCAAGAAATCAAATACTCTTCGTACAAAATAAACTGAAAATAATCAAATCTGGCTTATTTATTATACATTCCTTTTCGTATCAATATTCTGATTACTATTAGCATCTAAGACATTTAAGTAAGTTAATATATTTGCGTCAAGTACTATGATTAATCTATGCACTATCCGATTAATACATTTCTAAGCAAATAAAAAATAGACAATTTGATAATTAATACACAATTAACATTAATACTTTTAATATGTTAAATACAATTACAATTAATATATTACCAACAATAATTTTTTATTAAATAACAGATTGAACATTTAGAAAAAAGGAACTTGGAAACTGGAAGTTGTTGCAATAGTGCATGTGAAATATGCATTAAGAATTGATATTTTTGAATACGAATTTTATGTAAAAACATAATCCCTAAAGTACGTATTATTGTTCTTTATATTAACTTGTGATGAAAAGAGATGGCAGGATAATTTTGAAATATTAACCTCGTTTTCCCTTCGCTATATCCCACGAATTTATTCCATTTAACGCGAAGAAATAGTGACCTCTACACACAGATCAATGACGGATAAAAATTGTAAAATAATTTACCCAATGAATGTGCAGATCTGTTGCATTGAAAGGAAAAGATCTATAAAATTATTTCTAAGAATATTCATTTATTTCATTCAATGCTACTCCTGGTAATATTTTACGTCAAAATTTTATATAAAACGTTGTATCTCTTAGTTAAAATTATTTTGCGTTTAATATGTAAAAAAATGTGTGAAAATAGTTATTTTACCTGTACAGAAATGAGCATGATACAAATCATAGAAACGAAGTACACATGTTTAATTCGTTGGACTACTTCACAACTCGAGGACCACACATTCAATGGGACTCAACACTGAAAACGCATCTCAGAAGAAGTACTTACGAGTAATGTACAGTTGTCTATTAATAATATTAACATTTTAAAATTAATGACTGAAGCAACATCGTATGTTTCTTTAATCGTACTTTTAGGAGCAGAAGTAATAACCTTGCAAATATTTCAGGTCGTGTAACTAGTAAAATGTCAATATAACTCACTCTAGAAATAATTCATTAGAAAGTTTCTGGACAACGTTAACTTTGAAGTTATTTCGTATAAAGATTTCGAACATGTTTAAATTCTTATTTTCTTACAGTCTCGAATATACTTTATCAAAAGTGTATTCTAATATAATAAAATTTTCACAATAAGAGAACAGAAGAGAATTTGATATGATTATATTCTCGAACACTGAGTGTATTACCACCTGATAATCTGATCTCACAAGCACACAAGGATGACTGATTTCGCATGCCAATTAGCCAATTTATACCGTAGTTGGTAGGATTAATTACCACGAAATGGCAACAATGAAATCCCGGGCAGCTGTCGGGAACGTCTGTAAAAGCCCTCAGGGCTGGAGTTGGCTCTCCCTGCGATGGGGCTATTGTGCGAGGGGCAATCGCTGCCGCAAGTGCGCTAACAAGCTGCTCTGTCGGCGCGCGCCCGCTGCCCTCTCCGTGCCGCGCCGCGCGCTCGAGCGCCGCTCGAGAGCTCCACCGCGTGAGGTGACGCGCTCGGGAGTTTGGCCCTCGGCGGAGGCACCGCTCGCGGCTGCGGTGCCTTCCCATCAGGGGCACCATGCGACTAGTTGATCGATTGATTGTTAGTGATTCCGGGGGCGTCCACTACTGTGGTCATTAGTCCAGGAAGTGTTGAACATGTTTGTTCATCGGTGGCTGTGATCTTCACCCGCTGGATGGCGAGGGGCAATCGCCGGCGCAAGTGCGCTAACAAGCTGCTCTGTCGGCGCCCGCGCTGCCCTCCTCCAAAGCGCCCCCTGCGCCGAGAGCCGAGCGCCGCCACCGCGTGAGGTGACGCGCTCGGGAGTTTGGCCCTCGGCTGAGGCACCGCTCGCGGCTGCGGTGCCTTCCCATAAGGGGCACCATGCGACTAGTTGATTGATTGATTGTTAGTGATTCCGGGGGCGTCGACTACTGTGGTCATTAGTCCAGAAAGTGTTGAACATGTTTGTTCATCGGTGGCTGTGATCTTCACCCGCTGGATGGCGAGGGGCAATCGCTGCCGCAAGTGAACGCACAAGCTGCTCTGTCGGCGCTCGCGCGCTGCCCTCTCTGCGCCACGCCCCAGGCTCGAGAGCTCGAGCGCCGATCGAGAGCTCCACCGCGTGAGGTAACGCGCTCGGGAGTTGGGCCCTCGGCTGAGGCACCGCTCGCCGCTGCGGTGCCTTCCCATAACGGGAACCATGCGACTAGTTGATTGATTGATTGTTAGTGATTCCGGGGGCGTCCACTACTGTGGTCATTAGTCCAGGAAGTGTTGAACATGTTTGTTCATCGGTGGCTGTGATCTTCACCCGCTGGATGGCGAGGGGCAATCGCCGGCGCAAGTGCGCTAACAAGCTGCTCTGTCGGCGCCCGCGCTGTCCTCTCCGTGCCGCGCCCCGCGCTCGAGAGCTCGAGCGCCGCTCGAGAGCTCCACCGCGTGAGGTGACGCGCTCGGGAGTTTGGCCCTCGGCTGAGGCACCGCTCGCGGCTGCGGTGCCTTCCCATAAGGGGCACCATGCGACTAGTTGATTGATTGATTGTTAGTGATTCCGGGGGCGTCGACTACTGTGGTCGTTAGTCCAGGAAGTGTTGGACATGTTTGTTCATCGGTGGCTGTGATCTTCACCCGCTGGATGGCGAGGGGCAATCGCTGCCGCAAGTGAACGCACAAGCTGCTCCGTCGGCGCTCGCGCGCTGCCCTCTCCGCGCCACGCCCCACGCTCGAGAGCTCGAGCGCCGATCGAGAGCTCCACCGCGTGAGGTGACGCGCTCGGGAGTTTGGCCCTCGGCTGAGGCACCGCTCGCGGCTGCGGTGCCTTCCCATAAGGGGCACCATGCGACTAGTTGATTGATTGATTGTTAGTGATTCCGGGGGCGTCGACTACTGTGGTCATTAGTCCAGAAAGTGTTGAACATGTTTGTTCATCGGTGGCTGTGATCTTCACCCGCTGGATGGCGAGGGGCAATCGCTGCCGCAAGTGAACGCACAAGCTGCTCTGTCGGCGCTCGCGCGCTGCCCTCTCTGCGCCACGCCCCAGGCTCGAGAGCTCGAGCGCCGATCGAGAGCTCCACCGCGTGAGGTAACGCGCTCGGGAGTTGGGCCCTCGGCTGAGGCACCGCTCGCCGCTGCGGTGCCTTCCCATAACGGGAACCATGCGACTAGTTGATTGATTGATTGTTAGTGATTCCGGGGGCGTCCACTACTGTGGTCATTAGTCCAGGAAGTGTTGAACATGTTTGTTCATCGGTGGCTGTGATCTTCACCCGCTGGATGGCGAGGGGCAATCGCCGGCGCAAGTGCGCTAACAAGCTGCTCTGTCGGCGCCCGCGCTGTCCTCTCCGTGCCGCGCCCCGCGCTCGAGAGCTCGAGCGCCGCTCGAGAGCTCCACCGCGTGAGGTGACGCGCTCGGGAGTTTGGCCCTCGGCTGAGGCACCGCTCGCGGCTGCGGTGCCTTCCCATAAGGGGCACCATGCGACTAGTTGATTGATTGATTGTTAGTGATTCCGGGGGCGTCCACTAGTGTGGTCGTTAGTCCAGGGAGTGTTGGACATGTTTGTTCATCGGTGGCTGTGATCTTCACCCGATGGATGGCGAGGGGCAATCGCTGCCGCAAGTGAACGCACAAGCTGCTCCGTCGGCGCTCGCGCGCTGCCCTCTCCGCGCCACGTCCCGCGCTCGAGAGCTCGAGCGCCGATCGAGAGCTCCACCGCGTGAGGTGACGCGCTCGGGAGTTTGGCCCTCGGCGGAGGCACCGCTCGCGGCTGCGGTGCCTTCCCATCAGGGGCACCATTCGACTAGTTGATCGATTGATTGTTAGTGATTCCGGGGGCGTCCACTACTGTGGTCATTAGTCCAGGAAGTGTTGAACATGTTTGTTCATCGGTGGCTGTGATCTTCACCCGCTGGATGGCGAGGGGCAATCGCCGGCGCAAGTGCGCTAACAAGCTGCTCTGTCGGCACGGGCGCGCTGCCCTCACCGCGCCACGCCCCGCGCTCGAGAGCTCGAGCGCCGCTCTCCACCGCGTGAGGTAACGCGCTCGGGAGGTTGGCCCTCGGCGGAGGCACCGCTCGCGGCTGCGGTAGCTTCCCATAAGGGGCACCACGCGACTAGTTGATTTATTGATTGTTAGTGGTTCTGGGGGCGTCGAATACTGTGGTCATTAGTCCACAAAGTGTTGAACATGTTTGTTCATCGGTGGCTGTGATCTTTACTCGCTGGATGGCGAGATCCGGTGCCGACCTACGGTCGTCTAGTGGGGTTTCTCCCTAACCAGGACTCTCCCGCCAGCGAGGCACTGCCCCAGCCTCGGACAAGCTCCAAAATCCCGACCGGTCTCCCGGTATATGTCGTAGTGTATGTAATATTTTTGTGTAAGTGTATGTAAGGGGTGAGGATAGGACAAGGAGAAAGAAGGACAGATCGCGTGAGGTCCGTGGCCCGTTTGGTAGGGTAGTGCTCCGGCATTCGCCTGGTGTTGATCGGAGAAACCACGGAAAACTACCGATCATAACAGGCGGCCGCTAGAAGTCTCTCCCAGACAGCGAGTGAATTCGACCTAGCTGAAAAGCTGGTGTCAAAAATCCTGCCACCGTCGTGACTCGAACCTAGGACCTCCCGGCCAAAGGCTGTGTGACATCAGTTGATGCACTTAGCTACCGCTCCCGGTCTCAATCAAGAGACGATGAGCGATGTGTAATCCAATAAAAGAATGAAGAGAAAGTAAGCAGATTTGAAGAGAAAGTGTGCGCAATCACAGCAACGGGGGTGAAGGATTAAAGACTACCAGCGCACGGTATATGGAGGCAAACACGCGACCGGAGGGGGAAAGATCGACCAGGAACAAAACAAAGCGGGTTATGGGCACTCCCCACATCTACGCAACGTGCGCAGCGGGAGGCTGCATGAAGGGGGCGGGAACACAGCCCTCGGAGCCAGCCGCCGGGCTAGACGGCGCCTCAAGAGGCCGTAACGACGACATTGGCGCCAGCGCGGCGAGGCGTGGTGTGGTGTGGCGGGAGCTGAGAGCCTCGCACCCCCGATTGCGCGCTGTCGCCCCTCCCCCTCCCCCTCTTTCTTGCCACCAGGGGCGAGGGTTGCAGGTCGGTACGTCTACTACTCAGAAGGCCCAATGTAACAGATCTAATGCGTAGAAGGTCTAATGCTACAGAAATCCTGCATGGCAGAAGCTCCTATAATACAAAACATCTTAATTTAGACGTTCTCATTGCAGAGGTCTAATTGGTGTTTAGAAGCTCTAGAAGGTATTCATTGAAGGTATAAGAGGTACAATGCGTCCAATTTTAAGTTTCAGAAAATGATCGTGTCTCATCATGCCTCCTTCTGGAGATATTTGGAACACCTAAAAACTAAGTCCTCATCACTCAGTTGTTGGCAGGCGAGTAAAACAATTGCCGACCAAATGAATCAAGGCAAGAAGAGCGAATGATAGCAAATTATCAAAATTATAAGGATCGTAGAAATGTCGACTTCTACCTGTTCTTTGAACTACAGATAAAAATGCCAGGCTTCTGGAGTCCTCCCGTTTCGTTTGCTTCTCGTTCTACCATTGGTTAGTAGTTGACGCCATATTTTACGTGGCGACACTCGGGCCATCAGGTCCGCTCTTTCGTCTGACAATGCACATTTCGCTACGCTGCTTTCAACACCTAGCAGAGAAATGAGGTATTATCCTGGGCGACGAAACAGGCGATTTGAATTTAGCTCAAAGGCTTCTTTTAGGTTTGAGAATCTTTTACATGCAGTAAATCTACTACATGGAGCAGCCGGTTCTACTTCCCCTTCGATGGAAGGAGAACGAAGGACTTTTACATTCTTAAAAATCCAGGGCTTTGATCGGGTTTGAATCCGGAAAATTGGGTACAACCGCCTGGTACGCTACACGTTATATCACCTTGGTTTATCTACCTTCAAATTCAATTATCATCCTTCCAAATATTCATCAAATCTATGGGAAAATGAAGGAGGGTAGGTAGGAAAGAACCCTTTAGTATGATCACCACCCCCAGAGATCACTGCCTTGGCTACGCAGCCCACGCCAATGGCAGGCTTTAACTCGTAAAGAGCTGTCGAGCCAAAGTAAAAACTGAGCTATTACAATTCCACGCCGCTAGTAAATTCCAAATTTAACATTAAAACAAATGCGTAAATTAAATAGTAATAAATTTAATTAAATATATACTTTCTTTACATTCTGCATCGTTTCCCCTTAAACAGTATCCGCAGCCGCTTTTGGCTCTCGTTATATCCATCATTCCCAGCACTGTCTCGGCTACGCAGCCCACGTCACTGGTAGGCCTAGGCTCGTAAAGAGCTGTCGCGCCAATGTAAAAAAATAATCTTTTAGTACCCCACGCTACTAGTAAATTTTAGAATAAAAGTTAGAACATATGCATAAATTAAATACTAATAGTAATAACATGAAGAATTCTTAACGACCAATTGATGAATAAATGCACACATAATCGTTGTTATATGACACGTGATTTTTGGTAGTATTATAGTAAATGTGTGTTGTTTTCTTTCCTCATATTATTCAGCCTTGACGATGGAAATAAATTTTCTGAAACGTCGGCAAACAACTAACTTATAGTTCGTGTTTACTTATGACCAAGTCCCGTTAACCTGCCTTCCAATCATAGTAATAATAATAATAATAATAATAATAATAATAATAATAATAATAATAATAACAATAACAACAACAATAACAACAACAATAATAATAATAATAATAATAATAATAATAATAATAATAATAATAATAATAATAATAATAATAATAATAATAATAAAAAATCCAATTAAATAAATCCTTCCTTAACATTCTAAATCGCTTCCCCTTAAACAGTTTCCGCAGCCGCTTTTGGCTCTCGCCATATCCATCATTCCCAGCACCCCCTGCTGTGCCCACCACCCCCAGACACCACTGCCTCGGCGACGCGGCCCACGGCGACAGCTGCGTGCCCGGGGTCGCCCTCGTCTCCGCCGCCGCCGCCGCCGCCGCCATCGCCGCGCCCATAACGAGCCTGTTTGTCTGCGGAGTCGTCCGCGGCGGCGGCATCTGGCGCGCTGGTGAGCGCGGCCGAGCCGCGCTGCGTCACAATAACTCAAACACAAGATTGTCCGCGCGGCGAGAGGAGGGGGGGCGGACGCAGGGCCGGGGCGGGACGTGCGATGCGAGCGACTGGTGGCGCTGCGGGTGGCGGACGGCGGAAGCTGAAGGGAAGAAAGTGTGACCGTGACAAAATAGCGAAAACATGATAGGAGATTTAATTGTAAATGAGAGTCTTCAACTACTCCGGTCATCAGTTTCTTAAGTAGAGGGATTGCTACGTCCCTGAGGGTGGCGGTGTTCCAATCTGACGAGATCTGGTGATATCCGGTGCCGACTTACACGTCAGATTGTGTTTTTGCTTCCATGAACCTCTCGTCAACGAAGCACTGCCTTGGGCAGTACATGTTGAAGTTCCCAAGTGATTTCCCGAGGTGAGTGGTAGTGCAGTGTGTGTAAATATATGAAATACGACTGGATGGGAAAAGGGTGGAAAGATCCATGAAGTCCGAGACCCGTTTGTTAGGATACTGCACCGGCGTTCGCCTGGTACTATTCGAAGAAACCACGGGAACTACCGATCAGAGCAGCCGGTCGCTAGAATTCTCTTCCAGACAGCATCGGTCGCTTATTGGAAAGCTATCTGGAAAGCTAGTGTCGAAAATACTGCCCAGGACCTCCCGGTAAGAGGCGCTGCACTGACATCAGTTGATGCACTGAGCTTCCAATGATTAGGGAATTAAGTAAACATTTAATAAACTATTCAAAATTCCCAGGAGTTGAATCCAGGCTAAAATGTTCAGTTCTATTTTGTTCCTTGTGACAAGTGTTTCATTAAGATATAAATAAATCTTTTTTAATATCAGGGCAGCCCATCGCTAGAATTCTTCTCGAGAAAGCAGCAGAATTCGACCTAGCCATCGAGCTAGACGGTCCTCGAGCCCTAGGAAGCCCTGCGTCAAAGATGCTGCAAAGACATATGTTGTCACTGCTCCGTGGCAGCGTCTACCCGTGAGCGGCATACGAAGCGAGCTGCTGGAGTCTCTCAGAGCGGTCGAGGACGGACGATGGGGGCTGTGAAGAGTGGCGGAGACAAGTGAAAATGTAATTGGAACTTAATTGCAGGGGAAAGTAGGTGAATGGATTGTCGTGAACGGGTGGAGATGACTGAAAAGGAGTCTGATTGTCGTGAATCAGTGAATGGGCCTTTAGAAACATTCTGAACAGTGGGAGTGACCGAGAAATTGAAGGCGTAAAGAGATGTTTGAGAAGAGCCGCGGGCTCGGGGCCTGGCTGTGACGGGATCGTTGAAAGCGATAATGGGCTATGAATGTTGGAAAGTAGAACCATTGGTAAAGGTAATAAAGTCGTGAATAAAGAACTTCTTTAACTGTGGAGCTTACACAGGATGTGAACTACAGTGATGGTAATGTCAGAGAATTATGTAAGCGTAAGAAATCGGTAGAGAAATAGTTGTAGAAGAGGTAGGTATTCCTCGCAACTTTGCACTGGCAGAATTGCCTGAAATAGCGGAGACAGCAATTACAACAAGGATAGTGCAGAGGCTCCTCTTTATCCGAGTTAATACCTCTGAGCCAACTACATTCAAACTGGTATTTTCTACTCTTCGCTATTGTTTATGTTAAATATTTTTGTATCTCTAATAGAAGCAATTCTATATTCAAAACTTCTGGCGTAGCATGTTATTGGCTAATGATGGCAATCACTATGTGCAACATCAACAATTATAACATATAAATTATATCATCTTCTGTGCGTCTTCTTATGTTAAAGAGACCGTTAGTGTGAGGGAAAGACATCATGGAGAGAGTTAAAAGATGTCCTAGAATGAGTTGTTTTAGAAATATTAATATATAAAGAGTTATTTATAATTCAAAGTATTAAAATTAGTTTAATCTATAAGGGACTTAATCTAATTTGAGTTATTTTATTTTAACTCCTTAGTGTTAAAGTTGCCTTCACAACCTGGTGTGACTGAAAAGACTTTTAAGCATTGGAAAAGAACCACAATAATGTGTGGTTTAACCAAGTTAAACCACAATAGCCAATAAGTTTACGAAACGGGAAAGAATAATTATTTTATTAAATGACTGGTGGTTTCGAAAATTCCAAGTAAGTCACACCAGACGGAAAGTTACAGAAGGTCTAGACGTGTGACAAGGGCTCGCGACCAGCAGAACCAAGGTCTCACTGCACTTGTGTCACTGGACCGCCAATTGGCAACATTGTACCTTTCAGAATGATTTAGGGCCTTCTTTAAAAGTGGTGGTGTCTGCCCCTGCAGCCCGGGATAAAAGTGTTGCAAAGGCTAAGGAAATGGAGGCAGGGAAAGTGAGTTAGGAGATGTCCCAGCCAATAAATGAGGGCCGGTACGATGAAGAGATATATAAAGAACTAAGATCCAGTGTCTCTACACAGAAAGATATAACTATGCGTAAGTGAGGCTGCATCTCACGAACCGCCGAACAGAGCTCACTACTGCACTCGTGCCTTAGCGCTGTGGCGTCACGTTGGAGGCCCCGCGTGGGAGGAGGAGCGGAAGTCTCGCATACCTGAGCGCTGAATAGCCTAGGCGCCACGGCGTTGGTGTACGGATATTTTTAGACCAGGTAGACGCCGGTGTGCCTTGGTCTGTCACGTGGTAGTATGCAAACCACCCTCCCACGCTCAATGGCGACTATAAAAATGAGTCGACTAGCTCATGTCGGGGGGTTTTGTATTTGGAAACCTCGCACTTTGTGAAAAATTTACGACCAGGCTGGAGCGTGCTCGCGCGTTGGCAAAAGTAACGGGAGTGTGCACTCGAGGCGGGGCCTCACTAGAATATGTGGTGCATCTACAGGCGGGAGGTTGTTGGAAAATACCGGAAGGTGTGTATTTACGAAGAAGTTGATGTGATTATTGTACAAAGATTAAAGATTGGAACAGTTTACCCGCAGCAATATTCAAAGCTTTTCCTCTAAGTGTCCGAAGCTTTAGAAATAAGTTAGAACAATATGAGAGTAATATACATTAAATGAGTAAGTGCTGTGAAGTGTGGTGAAATGCTGTGAAGTGCTGGTGAGTGTAATTCAAAGCAAAAACAGCGTAGTGTAGTGTAGTGTAGTTTACTGTAGTGCAGTGCAGTGCAGTGCAGTTAAGTGTAGTGAATGCGATCAATGTATTTAAAAAAAAGACATTAGCCAATATTTATGTAGCTTGTATTAAATTTCAGCATCACCGGCATATGACATTGGATATCATGACAGAGTTGAAATATTTGTTATAATACTTAATATTAGTGATAGTATGATTATTGCATGTTTGGATTGTACTGTACTCCTTTATAATTATTATTATTATTATTAATATTATTATTATTATTATTATTATTATTATTTAACTGCTATCGGGTCATACCCAATTGCAGTTCAAATAAATGTATGTATGTACGTATATTCATTGTAAATAAAACTTGTACATACTTTTAAACGTCTGTGTACTTTTATCCATGACGCCATAGCTCCCTCGGCCCGTGCCGGCCATCCGCAACATTGTTCCTTGCAGGAGGGTTGTCGGCCCACTGCGGGGGCGGCGGCGCCTGCCCCGCAGCCATCTGCCGCCGGCCGCCGCGACGCCGAGTCGCTTAGTCGGGAGGCAACTCGCGGCGCAGCGGTCGCCCTTGTCGCCGTCCTGCCGGGACGCCGTCCTGCCACGCCGCGCCGCGCCGTCGGCCGTGTGTGTCTTAACTTGGCACTGACAAGTTTCCTTGCGGCTCGTCGGGGAAGACGCCCCTAATCATCACTGCGTTAGCTGAGCCGGCTCCCTCGGGACGTGCGCGGTGCCGCCGACAGACTGCGTGAGTGAGGCGAAGGAGGGTGGGCGGGGCAGGGGGCGGGGCATGGGGGGAGACGGCGAAGAGGGTGCAACCCGAGAAGTAAGGACTAAAGAGAGGGGTGTGGTGAAAGGGCGTTGAGAGATGTCACCGCAAATGAATGAGGGCCGGTGCGATGAAGGGAGATTTAAAGAACGAAGATCGAGTTTCGAAGGAGAGATTTTTATGCGCGAATGCGATGGATGTAAATGGAGTGTATGATAAGTTATAATGAAGAGGGGAGAGGCGTATTTTGAGGAAATGAGAGAGAACGTTAGAGAAGCAAAGTCGACGGACCGGAGGAAGGAAAAGAGGAAAAGAGGAAAAGAGAAGCAATCAGGAAGAGTGCAAAGACTGAGACTATAACTGGATTTTTTTCACACTAGAACGTTATATTCATGACCGGTTGATAGATTGATTAGTGTTTCCGGGAGTGTCAACAGCTGAGGTCATTGGTCCTCTTATTGTCGTACATATTTTTCACGAAAAGTGGCGGTGACCTCATCCCGCTGAATGGCGAGATACGGTGGTGACCTATAAGTCGGCTTAGGGGATTTTCCCCAACCAGATATCTCCCCAAAGCGGACTACCGCTCCAGCCAGGACTCATAACATGGCCCTTATTTTGCGTCTGGTCAAATATGTAACTTTGCGCAACTTTTGTTGAGCTAGTTGTGAGAGGAGCAGCCAGAGGTGTGCGTCTTAGTCAGCCGGAGATGTGTGTCAGTACTAAAATAACAAATTTGTAGTTCTTTTGGCAATGCACAGAAGTTTTCTGTAACCTGAGAGCGAACATTTTTAATTTTTCAAACGGTTTGTTGTTATTCGCTCGCTCAGTCTCGCTGTCGGTTGGTTTATTCAACATTTAACTATGTATAGTAAAAATGTGGTAAATGGATTTTGGAGCTCAAGAAGCGTGCACAATTTATTTACCCTTCTCATCCAATACAGTATTTTTTTACAAATAAATAAAATAAATAAAAAACACATGTCTTTTAAGAAATGTGTTTTATGAGTAAACGTTATATTTAATGCATTTCTTCACGATATATAAGCACATTTTACTTTACATTATTAAAAAATTTAAGCACTTGATTAAATGATCCTACACAACAAGATTTTTGTTCTGTAGGATATTATCTCTCATTTCAATATCTCTTTATTTTCTGTATGTATTAAATATGACGAATTGTTTTGCTATAGAAATCTGAAATTGCTTTATTTCCTGGAAGAGAATGCAAATGCAGAAAGTGAAACCAAGTCGCAGAACATCCAAAGAGAATTTGCAGAAACTGGAGGGTGAGAGCATCCGGAAGAAAAGTAGTTATTAATGGGACGAGGATGTACCAGCCGATGTACGAAGAGTTGTAGAAGGAAAGTTACGAAGTGGCAGAGATATTTATCTGAAAAATGTGATGCGTCAAGATGAAGGGGAAAGTGGTGTACTGGTGGCAGCTGAAGAATGGCGAGAACAAATGAGGCAACCGTGTGGTCTGAAGGAAAGAGAAAGGACTCTTACGTCAAGTAGAAGGGAGCAAAACTTCTAAGCACAAAGCTCAATTTAGTGTAAGTCAAACCATAGTAATATTTGAGGATAAAATAACAGAAGAGTCAACATTATTTTAAGTAATTTATTTGAATGTAACATGATAGATGATACTGTCATTAATTGTAAAAAACTCGTACTTAGTGAGAATTGAATAAATACAAATTTTAAATTGTTGTGACAGCATATAAATGCACTTGTATTTTGTCTTATTTTTAAAGAATAACTATAATATCCTAATAATTCTTTAGCCATCTCACAAAACACTTTCTTCAGTAAAAGAAGTACTGAAACGTCAAATTTGCATGTTTTCAAGTTTTGCGATTATATTTGAAATTCCACTGGTTTTAGTCGCTATCGAACGTCTAAGCATGGTTTTAGAAGCAGTTTGGAACCGACGCAAGATTCAATATTAAAGGTTTAGGCATGGAAGCATGGAAAAATATATATTGATATAGATTTGGCTTGAAACAAGATCTAAAACTAGTTTGCTCACTCACAAACTGCTAATTAATTAATTTTATTGCATTTTCAGTTTTTTCATTTAGTTCAATAATTGAACACTTATAATAACAATTTAAAAGCCTATTTCTAAAAAATCATCAATACAGGTATAGAACTAGCTGTGGGGTATGTTAAGTCTTATAAAAAAATTTAATCGTATTTTTAAAGAAACGCAATCAACATCCTATCATCAATCACCTGCATTTAAATATGAATATATATCATTACACGACAAACTAGTCTCACAGCATTTTATAGTTTTTTATTATAATAATTCAGGTTGCATTTTATAAAATTACGTCTGTCTTCCTATTATTTAATGTGTATAACTCATATAATAAGCATCCCAGAAACATTTACTTTGCATAGTACTTCAGTACCAGGATTTGGTTTTAACTTTTTTTTCAATGTTAATTAAAAACCAACCTGCATCGCCTCCGAGGATTACAGCAAATGAGCGACATCCATACCCGAGTACGCAAAAGAGCATTCCAAACGAAGTTCACCGCATTAAGTTTCGCAACGCGCAATCGCATCTTGTCTCGCATCTTATTACGCTCTTCAGATGTTTTGCTGCGGCTGCTTCCAGCGCTTTCCGCTAGGCGCGCCAGCGTCTCATCGCCTCATCACACAACGCTCGGAAACGGTAAACAGGAGGCGTCTCAAACAGTTATTTATTCGGAGCAGGCGGCACGCAGTGGTTCAGGATGAACCAAAGGTGGTACTAACACGGCGAGTTCAACATTTTATTTGAATAATAATTCAAAGTACATTTAAGTTTTTAAAGTCACCTAAATACATGAATCTTCTCAAGAATCTGTTTTAAACAAATATATCGAAAATTCGTACAGTGCTCAGTATACACTAACACCACTTTACCGTATTATCTTATATCTTTGATCACGGTGAATAAGCTGATAAAACATAAACACGTCATTTTAGAGCAGAGCAAAAAACAACTTTTAACTGAATTAAATCAGGGATTAATGATATTCAGATGAAGGTGATATTCAAACGAAACTACTTGTATGAAGGTTTTCTTTGAATATCGTTAATCCCTGATTCACAGCATTAGTTAAAGTTGCTTTTTGCTCCCCTATAAAATTAAATGTTTATGACATATCAGCTTATTAACCGGGAACAAAGATATTAGAAATGGGTCTCTAATATTTTGTTTCTGAATGACAGGTCATGTAAGAATATATTTTTAAGAGAAGTTTTAATGACAAGATGGCCTCGTTAGCAACTTTAAAATCGCCCTTACAACGACATAACTCGGAAACTTCAATTTAAAGGAAAGATTATCATGCGACAATTATTATTCTTAACAATAAATAGGTTGCATTGCCATAATTGTATAGATCGCTTTTCATATTTTCTGTTTCTATCTGATAATTGAGATCGAGTTGAAAACAAAAATGCCGATTTCAAATTTTATGTCACAAATTTAGTGGCTTAAACGTATAGCAATTTAAATAGTCTCAACCGCCATTTTCGGCTTCACCAGTTTGGATTTTGAAGGCACGCTATCGTGTTTTTTTGAAAACGGTTAAATGTATGAATATATTTTTAAATCTACTTCAAATTACATGGTTTTTCTAATTATTGAATAATGAAGGGTTTTCGTTGATGCTGGACTACTGTGCGGTGCGGAGAGCTTCCTCGTGCGTTAAATTTCCTTTCGCTACTCGTGCGCTTCATGCCTGGCCATGCACCGCCTCGCCCCTGTCGCCACAGTGTGAGTTCGTGCCGCTTCCACTGATCTCCACTTCCTAGAATCCAAGAACGCTCTTTCGAACATACTTGTTTTGTTTTATTTTGTTTCGCGCTTGTTTTGCCCATGTAGTTGCATCGCAATTATGAAGACTAGTGAGAGACCGAACTAGAGTAGAATGTTGAGTAAATTAGAGATTCTGTATAACTTAAAATTGCTGAATGAGACGTGTAGTAATAGGATTTTTGATGTGGTATTGTTGGTGTAATTACATGGAGAAATAACGGAAGTCATTTCCGTCAACATCATATTTATTATAGTGTGAGCTTTGGACTGCTTTTCCGTCATCGGTCTACACATATAAATAAAATACAAAGTAAATACAAAATAAGATAATAAGTACAAAAGGGGGGATTAATATACATAATACGTTTAAATTTATAATAATTTAAATGTAATAGATAATAGATACAATATACTGTATCTGTTATCTGTATTAATCCCCCTTCACATTTTATATTGTGTAATTTCATTTGCTATTGATCTGTAATTAATAAATGTACCTATTATTTATAAAAATCCTCCTTTATCCTTATTATATTTGTATTTTGGATTTACTTTTTATTTTCTTTAATTTATATGTGTAGATTGATGATGACGGCAAAGCCGTCGAAAGCCGGTACTCTAAATATATTAAGTTGACGGGGATAACTTCCATTATTTCTCCATTAGTCACGTAAAGCGGTGAATAAGAATGGTGTGATGAAAATACAAAACGGATACTAATGGACAAAATTAGTGGGACTCCATTTTCTAAAAGGTTAATAGTATCGTGACTTACGCGATTTCCACAACTGAGAACAAAAATGGCACTAAATTTCTCGCATTAAAGATTAGTTTATATTACCCTACTCTTGTAACTTACATATATACTACAACAACTCTCATCAAGTTTGTACTGATCTCCACTGTTACGTAGAGCTGTAAATGTACTATATTGCATGAACTTCATTTTATTGAGAAAGGAAATGTAATTAATGATTGGAGATTGTGATATCTAGTCGTCTGTCTCTCCGTTACTTTTTAAGTAGAAAAATGACGTTGTTATTCTCAAAATTCGTGAAGTAATGGTAGGCACTACATAATACGAACCAAATATACTGGAAACTAGTTTTCTGGTATTTAAGTTTGAACAATTAACTACCTGCCAAGTGAAACCGAAATGTTGAATTATAATTTTGCAAAAATAATGTGCCTATTTCTAATCTCAACGTATCTCGGTAATTTTTGTGATATTTATATCCTCTCATAATAGTGACACGCATAGTACTTCACTTCTGAAATCAGCCCATTCGCGTGACACAAGAGCATGGTTGAAACACATAGGTGGGCTACTCCGGCGCACCGATTTTTGCTCGTTCTGCTCACCACCAGTTTGCGTCACGAACCACGTGATCACAGGACGGGCACTTCGTTTGAATGGCCAGACCAGACGCTGGCCGCCATGTTGCATGGAGAGCGAGATGTGCTGAGAAACATTTTAAAAGTGGCAAATAAGTGAGAATGTTCAAGGGTGACCAACCACCAGTTTGCGTCACGAACCACGTGACCACAACATGGGCACTTCGTTTGAATAGCCAGACCAGACGCTGGCCGCCATGTTGCATGGAGAGCGAGACGTGCTGAGAAACATTTTGAATGCGGGAAAAAAGTGAAAATTTTCAACAGTGATCAACCAAAAATAACACGAAGGTGTACAAGATACAATGTTTAAAAGAAATTCTTCATATATCTGTTTGAATGACTTGTAACAAGGCGATAATTTTAGTATCTGGCTGCATTTAAAATTCCCGCTAATATTGTGACGCAACCTGCAGCCTGAAGTTCATTGGCTGAAGTCGGATGGGATGCACAAGAGTACGAAGCGCGGTTGTGGCAAAGTGAAAAACAGTGTTATTGAGCCCTTGGTCTCATCTCGCGTACCTGGCAAGCAGAAGCGCCGTGCGCGGATGTGCGTCTCACAGAGAACTTCTCAACTCCAAGCAAACACCGCTCGCGACTCCTCGCGACCCGAGCTCCACTTCGCGGTGTCATCTCAGGAACCAACTCCGAGGGAGAGCAAATTTGTGCTGGGGCGCGGCTGTTTCCAGCGATGCAGCACGAAGAAGAGACGATGAAATGCAGAAAATACTGGGTGAGAGTGGAAGGAGTAGGAGAGATTAGAGAAAGGGTAAAGTTTTAAGAAAGAGAAAATATTTCAAATAAAACGCAAACATTTAATATTGTTAATACTAAATTAATTGTAACATTAAAACTCTTCATTGAGTATTTTGTACTTTTGACAAATATTACATCTTTTTAAACATATACTGAATACAGCAATAATCAATATTATACTGAAGACGACCTAAATATCCTGGTATCTCATCATTCCTAAATTGTAAATTTAAATAAATACAAAGCACAGTTAACATTCTACAAGAAATTACAGGATTTAAAACTATTAAAGGTTTGATTTCAGCAACATATTAAGATTAATGGCCCAATGAATATCGTTTAGCAAAAACAAGGCAGGTCAGTGTAGATTTTGCCAGTCACTTAAAGGACTGAAGGTATTTTAAAAATATTGAAAACGTATCACACTACATATCATTCATGAAATCGTATATACTTGTATTAAATTATAGCATGAGATATAAGTATTAATAAAAAATATGCATGCTATTAGTATAATGACGACAATTTTTCTAAGTTAGAAATTTTACGATTTTGATAATAAACTGACGATCTTTAATTATTAACTTCTTTGTTTGTGACCTTCCTGAACACTTGAGTGATCTACAATTTGAAATCCAAGCATGAGACAATTTTTTACTAATATTTGACCATTTCTGTTTGTGTCAATAACGTGAAAGGATCTTAAATGTTATTTGGTCCCAATAGAAGGAAAGCAAAACTTTCGAAAAAATAGGGAATGTTAAATATATCACCTCTTCCTTTTTTATCTCTTAAAACTTTCTTTCTTCGTTTGTCAAATGTATTAACAAACAAATTCGCTCGAGACGATCTAGAACTTAGCATTAAGTTCATTTGAATGCTGAAACAACATGCTAGTTAAAAAAATATCAGTTCATGTATCAGGGTTGTAATATACTCTATTTTAGTAAGATTGTTTCGCAACAGAGACGTAAAGAAGCGAAAACGAAATTGATCTTACTCTCAGCTAGGAAAGACACTTTGCTGTCGAGGTGAATAACAATATTTTTTTGCACCAGTAGGCCCTTAGAATTCGCAAATTTGATTTAGAGTTTGGGTAATGTTTACGTAAGTAGACGTATAGAAATGAATATGAAATAATTTTTTCATAGTATAGTTTTTTCGATGAAACAATAATTTACATATTGAAAATTGTACTGTAACATTCATATAAATCATTGAATTTAACTTAAGTTGTTTCTCAGAATATATACTAAATCAAATTATCTTTTTATGTAAGAAGTATCTTCCACCATAATGAAGAATAATTTTGATTTTTATGACAGTAAAGTTAATGTTTTGGTACATCAATGTGTACCTAACAAATCGCATAAAGTCTAAAAAAATATGAAAGATGAATACAAAATAATTTATTCTATAATCATTTTACGAAAATGCAGAGTTCTGAGACAGGTTATAAACATTCTTTCGGCAGTTATTATGTTGGTAGAAAGTAAAAGAAATAACGTTTAATATTATCTTATTATTTCTTCATAAAACGAAAACTCATGAAATTCAGTGTAGTGTTGTAACCTGAACGGGAGCAACACAGAGTTACTGATGGGCTTTAAATGAATTGTTTCAAAAGCGCTTAACTTCTTTCACGTGTATAAAAACTCTCTCAGTGATAAGTCGAGAAAAATACAAGAAGGAGAAAGAGGAATAGAGATATAATCATGACGTAAAAGATACATCACCGACAAGGGAGTAAAAAGACAAAGAAAAAAGGAAACGATAGAAAATGTGAAAGAGGGAGAGAAGAATTTTAAATCACCGAGCAGCAGGGAGCATATGGGAATAGATTAATGCAGTCTTCTTGGAACACTGGCTTTCATTGCCTGGAAAAGTTAGAGGGTAAGTATTTTTTATAAAGTTTACCTTCATCCGAGCGGAAAATAGATGGGGGAGGCAAGAAATGGGGCGTGGCAGGAAATGGCGTCAGAAGAGGGAGGAGAGTCCCGGATGCAGTCGTCCCCTCCCCCTGCAGCCCCGATATGAAAAAATTAAGTGTCCTCGCGCCCCCTACTTCCGGTCCTGGCATGGCGTCGAGATTAGCCCCGTAAGAATCGATAGCTCCTAGGGAACTGACCTAGCGGGAAAACCGTTATTCCGAGCGATCGCCAAAGGCTATAATGAACGTAACTCAAAACGACTTTCTCCCCGTCTTAGCTTGTAGTTTCCCTCAGCCAAGTTGAAGAGTTACAAGCCTTGAAACTCTCGCTTTTCTAAGGCACGAAGACTTGCTCCGAGTCGATTCGTGACATCGTAGTTTGGAAAAGTTGCCTTCAGTTTCAGACCTTATAATTTGACACTAATCGTACACAGATTTGTAAATGCAAATCCATTGTACAAATTTACAAATCCGAGAATTTGGTTCCGTTTCAATTTTTAGGTCTGATTAGGGGGGTATCTCAGATAGTCTGTTCACGTTAATGGCAAAACTTAAAAACAAAATAAAACACAAGTAATGATAACCGTTCAAGCTAGGCACTACGTAGTTACACAATTTCGTAATTGGCTAAAATCTACAGTCTAGCAAATTAAACTCTGAAGCAAGCATTTTGTCGTGGTATCCCTCCATGTTGCTCAAAAGCATTATTGAAGTATTAGAAATTATGATCCAGATTTATGTCCCAAGACTGTGGCTTTCTAAACATTTATCACCACTACATTACACGTACTATACTTCCCTCTTATACAAAAGCATGTTTGACTTTCTTTATCGTTTTTAAAATATTTTATGCCGAATACACTCATGTTGCAACCCATTTTCTTTTAATTTTAGCCTTGTGACGAGGTTAGCGAAACCAAGATATGATAATTTAATGCAAAGATTATTGCAGCCATTATGAAAATTAATTTTCCTCAGTGCCGTAGAGAGAGACCTGCGCGGTGACACCGTGAGCTCGAGAAAGGTAGAGCGAAGCCGGGAGCGCATTTCGCGAGGGAGGTGGCCGTAACGAGTTTCGCATCGGAGTCGCTAGGCGGCGCCCCGCTCCTCTCCACCGACTTCCAACGCAAGTTGTGCATCGCGACTGACACTCAGCGCTCGATGAAGACGCGACGCGGAGGCGGCGACGGCGGCAGGAGGTCGCGCGATTTTTGTGTCTTCACTTTGTTCTTCGCTTCTCCCTCCGCCCACTGCCTGCCCCCAGTCCCCTGGCGGTAGCCATTGTTCACTCCACGAGCCTCTCTGTTGCTTTTCCTGCGAGGGACTTTCGCTTCCTTTGCTTTGGCTTTCCTTTTCGTTTCCTTTGGTTTGGTTGGTTGTTACCACCTACTCTCTGTTGTCACTACATTCCTCCGTTATTGAAATTTGCTGTTATTAACTTCACCATTTTGGTCAACAGATTGAAAGCCGCATTAAAGTAAACGATATCAGGCAGCCAAGGGCATTCTTTCATCTGCTTCGAACACTTCCGCAATACGAAACCCAACTTTGAATTATTATAAACTAGCGTACCCGTGCGAGAACTCTTACCTATTCCCTATCTCTCTTCTCATACCCTCTTCTATCCCTCTTCCCTTACCCTCTTCACTATTTTTCCATTTTCATTCCATTTCATTTTCAGCCTGTAATATATCTTTCTCTTCAAGACTCTCTTATCCTCCGTCACGTGTTATATAAATCCTTGTAAGTGATAACTCACACCCTTGTCAATACAAACTCTTCTTATCTAACATTATAACCGAGCAGACGGGTACACCCGTGAAATTCTCAACAATCAAGTAGTACATATCATGTAATTAGTTTAATTTCACATACAGTTGCAGATTCAACAGGCTCTGAACAGGTGGGGTAGAATCGGGAAGCGTTGAACCAGCAAAAATATAATAGAATGTTCAAGAAGATCTCATCCTATAGATTACGGTATGAGAAACTTTTCTTTGAGGCCTTTGGCCTCGAAGTTTTAGTTTTCAAGGGCCTAAAACGTATTGTTTAGAAGTTAATTAGCGATATAGTTTAAAAACTCCGGCGAGTGTTGCGCGTTGCATTTGACATGAACATTTAGATGCGTTTTTTTTTCAACAAATCCTTCGTATTTTTAAATTGCAGTTCATCACGTTCCCGTGAAATTCTCTTGATTTAGAGACTTCATTTATAAAAATTAGTTGGGTGTGAGAGACGCAAAAGTAATGTCTACTACTAAAATAATATAGGAGACGATGTTTCTAATGTTTCTTCTTGGTTAATAATATTTGGTGAAAGTTATGAACGTCACTAATGCCTCTGTCTCATCGACTCTCCTTACCATCGTCAACTTCTCATCCAGGGCAAAGCCGTCGCCATTCCCACCGCTACCGTTCTTCCCTCCACAAGATGCCTTCAAGTTCTGGCGTCGCGACGCTACTCTCGTGCTCTTGACCTGTCCTCTTTCGTGTTCCGTGGCCCCTTCCCCCCCACCCCCCAGATACTTTTGACGCTCGCCACTGGCAACCCATCACGGTGAAGTGGTCTTCTCGGAACACGAGAAGCAGGTACACAAAGTTCTCTCTTTCGTTATTTGGACGCTACTCGGCTTTCTTAGCCAAGATTGTTACACGTTTCTTGAAGTGGCTAGTCCCGCGGAGTAAAAAGGTCGAAGAAACGTTGCCCATGGTGCATTATTTCATTCGTAAAAATCTTATTTACTTTCTTGATCAATGTCATCTTAAACATTCCACTGCCAATCGGTGTTCGATAATGAGCCAAATCCTACCTACAAGCGGTAAACCGGTAGCGGTAGCTCAGTGCATCAACTGACGTCACTGCAGCGCCTCTGACCGGGAGGTCCTAGGTTCGAGTCCTGACGGCGGCACGATTTTCGACACTAGCTTTTCAGCAAGGTCGAATTCAGTCGCTCGCTGGAGGAGAATTGTAGCTGCCTGCTGCTCTGATCGGTAGTTTTTCGTGGTTTCTCCGATCAACACCAGGCGACTGCCGGAGCAGTACCCTACCAAACGGGCCACGGACGGCGCGCGATCTGTCCTTCCTCTTCCTTGTCCTATCCTCTCCCCTTACACACACACTTACACTGACATGCACTACACTACCACATACTCCGGGAGATCGGTCGGGAGCTTAGAGCTTGTCCCGACTGGGGCGGTGCCCCGCTGGTGGGAGAGTCCTGGTTAGGGAGAAACCCCACTAGCCGACGGTAGGTCAGCGCCGGATATCGCCATCCAGCGGGGGAAGATCACCGCCATCCCCCGAGAAAAATTATGCCCTACACTAATGGGACTAATGAACAAAGCAGTTGACGCGCCCGGAAACACGAAACAATCAATCAATCAATCTTGTTCAATGTAATCTTAATCATTCCACTGTCAATTGGTTTTCGATAATGAGCCAAATTCTACCTACAATCGGTAACTAATAAGCGACGAAACTCACCTTTGAGGCCAGCAACTGTTCATGTCTGCAAAGGAAGTTTGACAGACTCTCAATTAGGCTATCGGCGGGCAGTGATGCTCTGCGCAAGAGAGACATATGGCATTCCAGCGGTTCATAGCTCAGTGGCGTTCAGTCTGCAGACCCTCATCTATTATTTCATGGCCACTCCAGTTCGCCCTCTCTCTCCTTCCTACTACAGTAGTCTCTTAGTTGTTCCATTTCCTCCGCTACTGCTGTGACGGGGCGTTTCTACTGTATTTAAACCATCACATCTTTGCCTCACATAAGGCCCCAAAATAAATTGTAATTGCAATTTAATATCTTATCTACAATTTTGTGATTTTTGTATTTTGTTTTTGAATGCCGCCACTTATATTGGTTCATTCATCGTGATTCATTCTAGTATGAATTTCAAAAACAAAACTCTTTTCTCAAAACTTTCTTCAAAGTTTCAAAATAACCAAATTATATTTTGGCATTAGTACGTAGTTTTCCACAAAAAATACAACCGTTCATTTACATAACATTGATTCTCTGATGAATATTTCTTTCATATATAGACTTTCATGTTTTCTTCGTTCCAAAGAAACCATAAACGACGAGAACACAGGTTTTCCGTGCACAGCAACTCATGTATTTTGAGATAAGGTTTTGGAGATACAAAAAAGACACGTAACATTGCGACTATAGAGAGGATTACATGACTTATTCGTTTAATGTGAGCACTGTCCACCATCATCCTTCATGTATGAAATCAACTCGAAACATTCAGCAAACGTGACATATCCACTTCACTCTTTTGTAACAAAAATGAAAATATACTGTAAGTACTAATACTACTAGCAATAAGTTTACATTTTCGACACCATCTTTAACTCAATGAATAGAGTTGTACTTAATGTATTGTAAAACATTTCAGGTTTTTTCTGGAAATAAAATTCTAGGTAAAAACAACAGAACTAAATTTTCGCCAAATGGACATGTCAATTTTAGAATGTTTGGTTCTCGTTTTAATTGTGATATTTCTATGTGCCCCAACACACATTTTTCAAACAGAAAATATAAGAATCTATACAAGTAACAAAATGGAAGTAGCACATTGTTGACAATTTCCTAGGAAAGTGGGTTCGGGAAGACGTCGTGTCCCCGACAGACCCTCGATCACCTTGTTCTTCGAATAAAAGAGATGTCCGTCAGGCTAGCGAGGGAGAAGGTCGAGACAGTCGCACGAAAGCTCAGAAGGAGGACGGCAGTCACTGCTGCACCGACCGAGTGAAATGTGAAGCGCGCTCAGATGAAGAAAGTTTCCGCGAGGTCCCCTCCCTCCCCTTCCCCTCCTCTTCCCCTCCCCCCGCTCCCGCCTTCCATCCAGCAACTTGGCTCCCTTGTTAAGTCTGCAAGCTTTCCGCAAACCACGGCCAGCCATTCCAAGGCGCGCTTAATGTTGATTTTTGTTCGCAACAAGAAATAAAAAAAGCAAAACTTCTGCTCTGGTCCGCCGGGCCGACATCCCGTACGTGATTCGAACTTCCTATTTCATTTCTCGCGCGAAGATTCGGAGCTTGCGGGCCAGTCTGTGCGAGTTGTTCGTCGAGGCAATTATTGTCTGTTCGAACAAGATTTACTCTGCCGCGAACACGAACGCCCGCCGAGTTAAAGATCGATTTATTTTATTTATTGGTTCGAGAAGCCACTCTTCGCTTAAGTTAGCGACGTGCGATTGAATTGGGTATCGTGTTTTTGGGTGAATCTTAAAGAAGTTATCTTTCACCCGGGCACGAGTTGCAGAAAGATTTGCCAAGTTGGTGCAATTACCAACCACTCAGCTCGAGGGAAATTCGATTGCAGTTCTATCGCTATGTGTACAACTCTATCCTACCTTATTTACTGCCGGCGTAGCGATCTTCCATCAGGATTCTGAAAAGAAGAGAAAATCATGTAACTTTAAAAAAATACATTTCCAAAACTCTTTTACGCTAGTATTTAATAACGTAATGGTTAAAACAGTACATCCTTTAAAATTATATTCTTTGTTTCAATGAAAATATATTGTTATAAGTAGCACAGCGTTACGTGCCAATGATCTTATTTGGTAAACTTATAGATTATTTATAATTTCACATAGATAACATTACAAAATTGAAAGAATTTATTTAGAAAATTTAAAAAAGCATTCACGGTTATTTTATTTTATTGGTAACTTAAGACACAAAAACTAGAAAAAGTCAGACCAAAGACATGACATACGTTTCTTTATGCATGTCAACGCACTGAACCCGAACGTGAAGCCAGAATTGCGCCATCACCCACCAATATTTTTAAATCGCAAAAACAAAACACTGTAAAATTGTAAATTTCACGGCCGTTTTCCGCGATTTAAACTAAACTGGAAGGTGGTGGCGCGATTTTGGCTTCAGATTCGGATTGACCGCGTCGAAGTACTTTGAGAAACATGTGTCAAGTCTTTGGGTCTGACATTTTTTATTTTGTGTGCTTTGGTAATCAATATTCTTCAAAACATAACATCTCGAATTACAGTGTTGTAAAAACCAAAAATGTTTAACAATACTCCTGTCTTTTTGTAGGATTTCTTGTGTCAATATTTTTGGATAAACGATCGAAGTATTCTGTGTTCGGAATCGATGTTTACAAATGATATGTTATTATAGTACAAACATTTGTGCGCCCAACACCGTTTTCGTTCCAGAATCTTCGACCAAGCGCTCCGAAACACATCATAAATTTCACCCCAATAATCTGGATGGCGTATCTGGGCCAACTGGGTACTTCAAAAGGAATATGAAATATCTCTCCGCCGGTTCACAGCGCGCATCCCACGAACCCGAAAGCCACTTCCTTGATCCGACAACGGCGTCACGCAACGCTTCACGATCTCATTACTGCGTCCGCCTGCGCGGCCACCCAGCCCCGCCCCTACACATCCACCCCCGCCGCTTCACCTCCGCCCACTCCCGCCTTCCCAGCCATGCTCTCCCAGACTAGCCCCGCCCCTACATCAGCCACCCACTCGCCTCTTCACCTCCGCCCACCCCCGCCTTCCCAGCCATGCCCAACTGACCCGCTCCCTCAGCCCAGCCCCGCCCCCCTACACCAGCCACCCCCTCGCCTCTTCACCTCCGCCCATTCCCGCCTTCCAAACCATGCTCCTCCACCCAGCCCCGTTCCTTTACCATCCACCCTCTCGCCGATGTTGCCTGTTCACCTTCACCTCCTCCATCCTTCCTAGCCATGCCCAACTGACTCGCTCCCACAGACCAGCCCAGACCAGCCCCGCCCCTACACCATTCACCCTCCTCGCGGCTTTGGCCTGTTCACCTCCACCCCCTCCCGCCTACCAAACATTCTCCCCCAGACTAGCCCCGCCCCTTCACCATCCAACCCCTCGCCGCTGTTGACTGCTCACCTCCGCCTCCTCCCACCTTCCTAACCACCCGCTCCCCCAGCACACCCGCTCCCGTACACCATCCACCGCCTCGCCGCTTTGGCATGTTCATCTCCGCCCCCTCCCGCCTTTCATACCATGCGTCGCAAGCCCATCCCCGCCCCTACACCATTCACCCCTGGCCGCTTTCGCCTGTTCACCTCCGCCCCCTCCTGCATTCCAAACCATGCTCCCCCACCCCAGCCCCGCCCTTCACCATCCGCCTCCTCGGCGCTTTGGCCTGTTCACCTCTGCCCCCTCCCACCTTCCTAGCCATGCTCCCCCAGCCCAGAACCGCCCTACACCAGCCACCCCCTCGCCGCTTTGGCCCATTCACCTCCGCCTCCTCCCGCCTTCCTAACCATGCCCAACTGACCCGCTCCCCATTCCAGCCCCGCCCCTACAGCAGCCACCCTCCCCGCCGCTGCTGCCTGATCACCTCCGCCTCCTCCCGCCTTCCTAGTCATGTCCAATCACCGACCGATCCAACTCCTTGATTCCAACACATAGGTCTCAGTCTTTCGCCACAGAACACATCCAGCTTTACCAGCCCCTCTAATTCATAGCGACCCGTCATACAGTAGTGAACTGCTCACATTCCACTTCTGGGTAATGCCGGTCAAGTGCTCATCCATGCATGAGGAACTTCTGAGGTTTTCCAACCTCCTATATCTTTGACCTCGGTAAATAAGCTGATAGGTAAAAAAAAACATTTTACAGGATAGCAAAAAAAACTGTCAACTAAAGTAAATCAGGTATTAATGATATTTAAACGAAATAAATATTCAAACGAAACTTTTTGTTTGATTATCATTTATCCCTGTGTTTGTTTAAAAGTGTTTTTGTTTGTTGTTTTTTTTTTGCTCACTTGTAAAATTAAGTTCTTTTCACTTACCAGATTATTCACCGTGTTCGAAGATATATTCTTCCATTCTCTCCACAATTACTTCATCTTTCAAACCACTTCATTGTCTCCTATCGGACACCTCCCAAAACCATTCATCTCACGAATGGCCGTACAGGCTTAGATAGTGAAGATCATAATACATATTAAGATCAACCCACTCGTTGTGAACTTTAGGTACCCCAGGACTCCGCGTCAACCCTGCCCTTTCCACAGCAGCCGCCACTCAACCGCCAACGCGGCCTTTAATCCTGCCGCTGGGGCCTTGTCGCCTTCGTCCTTAATGCAACGCGGCGCTCCTCCCGCCCACGCAGGCGGCGGAACGCAACCCGCGCTGCACACCACGCTCTGTCGCCAGTCGCCCACGTGGCGGTCTCCGGTCGGACGCGTGACCACCCGCATTAATAAGAGAAGGAAATGGGACATTCAATTTCGAAATGAGATCAGATTTGCGTATCTCGCCTTAGTTTCTGGTTCAGAATTAAGGTTATCGAAGTAAAAAATATTTGGAGAGCTGAGAAAAAAGTGATAATGTAAAGAAGAACAAATTGTGATTGATATCACAGTTTTTAATCCATTTAAATATTTCAATTAAAAATTGCGCTTCTGAGTTCTTGCTGTCACTATTATTTTATGAGTAACTAGTGCTTTTATGTTTTCGAGTACGTAATAATAGTAATAATATTAAAAAACAATAATAATAATAATAATAATAATAAAAGCAATATATATATATATATATATATATATATATATATATATATATATATATATATATATTTGGCCTTATTGGGTCTACAATCCGACTTCGCCGGTCAGCTACCGGTGTCCCCATGCCTGGGCCTACTTAAATTCCCTCGCTATGGAGGTAAGAGCGATAATAATAATAATAATAATAATAATAATAATAATAATAATAATAATAATTATTATTATTATTATTATTATTATTATTATTATTATAGTAATATTAATTTATTAAATATTTTATGACAATATATTAAATAACGTAAACCAAAATGTACCAAAGAGCAAAGGCAGAAGATTTCATTCCTGAAATACATCAGACTGATATACATAGAAAGTTTTGAGCACGTGACACCGAGGAGTGGAACTGAAAGTTAAATAGCCAAATGAATTCTTCAGGACCTGAAGATAAAGCTACTTACAATTACGGACTTTGAGAGATTGGTTGTCATAGCACAGCAACAATGTGTGTGTGTGTGTGTGTGTGTGTGTGTGTGTAAAATGATTTCATCCGTAACAGAGAGGTTACAATTCAGCATTCACGGCAGTGATTTATTTTCTTATTTTACGAAATTCCGTTCAGATTAATTTAATAATCGTATAGACGACAAACTGCAAACCAGTGGTGAACAACTGCCTAAGTTTGAAAAAAAATACCCGTTTAATATTTTAAAACAACTGAAATAGATTACATCAAGGTAAATGTTAAGATTATTTTCCTGATATTGGCAGTGCAATTTAGACAGACCAACATCTGTCTATAAGAGATCCAGAACATCTCAAGTTAGGCCAAACTTTGACACGTGTAAACACAGTGATTGGTTTAGAACTGAAGACGTAACATATGATTACTAAAAATATTTTTCCGTTAATTTGCACGCAAATAAGCAACTGAAGAATTTCAAAACAATTCAACACTTTGGTCCATATTAAAATTCAAAACTAGTAAGTAAAGGTAATACGTATCTCATAAACAATCTAATTTAATTTGTGTTTTTCTGTCTCCACCGTAACGTTAACAATCGCTAAATTGCGTTCTTCTAATACACACTGCCATGTTCTTGCTGCATACCATTTCTATCATTTTCACCACATTACAAACCATCCCCATTCCGGACGCTGCTTGTATTTCCCTCATTTCCTCAAACGCAGTCCTTCCTCCGTCGCAGCGGCCGGCCTGCCCGGCACTTGCGTTATCGCAATCACCCGCCCCTCCCCTTCCCTTCCCCACCCGGCCGCGGGGTGCGAGTGCAAGCATCGACCCGTCGGGGTGATGTATGGACAACGCAGCGACTGACGCGCGCCGGCATCGGAAATAGGACGTCCAGCGGGGAAGCGACTAAATCCGACGCCGCGCCGGGCCGAGCCTTCTGTGAATCGCACCATATCATAACCCACTTCCCTGCCGCGCGCAGGCACGCCCAGATCGCTTTCATTGGCTTCGTTCCTGCCTCTCGCCGCGGCCCGCCCGCTCGCCTCCCGACAAACACTTCGCCCGCTCCACTGCCCGTTCGGGTTACTTGCCATTTGCCCGCTCCCGCCCGCGCGCCCGTCGACTCGCTTGCCTATTCGACTGCCCGTCCGTCACTCATTTGCCGAGCCACTCACCATCCGGATATGCACGCGCTTGCCAGTCCGACATCTCTCTCGCGCTCTCCCTCTCCCTCTCGTGCTCTCCCGCTCTCGTACACCCTCTCCCGCTCTCGTACACCCTCTTCCGCCCTCCCTCTCGCGCTCTCCCACTCCCTCTCGCGCTCTCCCACTCCTCTCGCGCTCTCCCCTCCCTCTCGCGCTCTCCCACTCCCTCTCGCGCTCTCCCACTCCCTCTCACGCTCTCCACTCCCTCTCGCGCTCTCCCACTCCCTCTCGCGCTCTCCCACTCCCTCTCGCGCTCTCCCACTCCCTCTCGCGCTCTCCCACCCCCTCTCGCGCTCTCCCTCTCCTTCTCTCTTTCCCTCTCGCGCTCGTCCTTTCCCTCTCGTGCTCGCACATCCACAATTCCTACAATGCTTGGAGCGTCTGCACGGTTAGCACTGTCTGCTTGTTAACTATCTCTCACAGTGATCAGATCAGGCTGGCCATCATGACGGCAAACTCGACTGTAAACATTTACACAATTCGAAACACATACGAACTCTCATTTTATTCGGTATTACACTGATGTTCCCATACAATTACATTCAGTTTCTGTCAGTGTTCACCAGTTGTCTCCATGCGTTGCCTCTTCAGGTGCACGCGTCAATGTTACGAAAATGTCTTCGAACAAACAAACGCACCCGCGCGAACATACAAGCAAACGCCGCCCCTCACATACTCGTTTCCTTCATGAGAACGGAGTGCACTCACCCCAACAGGCAAAATCCCTTCCTGTAAACGAACACATCCCACCTGTCCGCGTATGAGATTGCTCAAACACAGCAACCACACCCATTTACACGACTGGCCTCATTATCCGACCGCTCGCCCCTCCCCCGCATGCCCCTCTCGACTGCTCTCGCATCCGGGACGCTCGCCTGCCCACCCGCCCGCCCGCATCGTCAACTCGCCCCGCTCAGCCGTCCGGCAGTCAAAGCGCCGGCGTCGTATTCCGGAGGTAGGAGGTTTTCTGCGCGCGCCTGTAGCGTGTATAACAGGACTCGCAGGGCGGGATACGCGGGAGCACGCGGCCATGAGCCGAGCAGAGCGTGCTCCATTGGGATGGGGTGGAATGGAGAGCGGCGGGGCAGGATGGCAGGAGGTCGGCACGGGACGGGGCGGCACGGGACGG